>VXAU01004177.1:117690-219525 GCA_013399695.1 Formicarius rufipectus | reverse complement strand
AAAAAACCAAAACAACAACAACAAAAACCAAACTAAAGAAAAGTCAGAGTACAACTTCTGCACAGTAAGGCTGTTTAAGCTCTGTAGTTTTACAAAAGACCTCAAGACTAATAAATACTTGAGGCTAGATAAAATAAGTTCAGTGTAGTTACATTGACTGACAGAATCTGAAAAGCTGGACCCTTAACTGCTTCCATCAAGAAATCACAACAACCTTGTGACATAAAAAAAAAGCTGTTATCAAAATATTATTAAATTTAAAATAAAATATTATATTTAAACTTTTGATCTTTTTAAAATAGCATTGTCCATGGTAGATACTGAAAACTCATCCAGTTGGTGCCAGCTAAAAAGCATTAGAAGCAGCACTACCACAAAATCACTGGTAACGCAGTTCAGAGTTACTAACGTATGATCCTTTTGCTATAATACCAGCTTGAAAACTGTCTTTATTCTTTTCACATTAAATATTTCAGAAATAAATAAGTGAAAATAGGCATCTGATTCTTTTTGATGCATCCTGAAACTTTACTTGCTCTGACTGTGTGTCACTATTCTTACTCAGTCGCAACAGCAACAACTGCAGTTCAAGGTGTATTTGGCAAGTGATACCAACTTTCCAGTTATCAGAAAAAGCCAAAAGCTCAGAGCTCAATGTAAATCTGTATCCAGCAGGATGTGACTCTCAAACATGCACTGCCATATCTGCTACTTTCTGTAAAGTTAGATTATTTGAAATGACACAAATAAATCTTCAAGAATATTTTGTGTGTGTGACTGAAACCTGTACATTAATATGCATAACATTGTGCAAAAAAAAAATAATTATCTGAGGTAATGAAGTGTGCAGAAAACATTTCCACTGAAAGAAAATTCCCAGTTTGTTCATGCTTATCTGGCTCTGTTGAGAGTGTTGTGAGATTATGGATTCTCCTGACTCACTTGTAAAACCTTTCGAATGATTTTAAGTCATCTTCTCTCAGAACCCAGGTAATGCCAAGTGACTTAAGGTCCAAATGTTGTTATTCCCTGTGAAAGTTCATATATCAATTAGTTTTCCTGACCAGAAGACTGGGCACAGAACTCTCCATGGACACAGTAGTGGTGCCTTCAACCTGATCCAAAAGCTCCTTTGATTGTTAGACTTCATAGTCTGTTAACATCAGTGGGTATAACTGAATCATGGCTCTCTGTGCCTGTCAGTGTCCTTTGAATCAGAATCTGCCTTTTGAATGCTCATGCATAAATTCAGTTTCTGGTCAGTGCTGCTTTGATGATTTCTACATCAAGGTCCATTTTGTGGTGTAGGCATCCCTGTGTTAGCTAACACAAAGAGAGCTTGCAAAACAGTCATTGTGAAATGAAGGCAGTGTTATAATCAGATGTTGTTAGCAATAAAGGCCTAATTAAACTCTAGTCCCATGCATGGTGCCAAACCCAAATAGTCTCTTGTGCACGCACTTTTATTGTGTGGCATATTTAATTGCATCCATAGAAGTAATCTAGGATTGGCATCCCAATGATTATAACCCCAATTTCTTTAAGAGTGAAATCCTCAAATGCTGTGGGCAGGAGGAAACTTCAAAGCAGGACTACTGGCAATCGTGCATGCTCCCGGAACAGCAGGTCTGCAATTCCCCAGCAGGATGTTGCTGGAGAGCAACCTCAGCGTGTCAGGGAGCGTGGTGTGTACACCTTGGCAAATGCTTCTCTCCATCCAGTCCTGCAGGAGACAGTCCTGCAGGATCCTCACACTGCTAAAAATATTACCCCTGGGAATGCAGTAATGGTGCTGTGAGCAACTAGAAAAGACATGCAAGGCAGTGTTATGCTTCTCACAGCGTTCAACATGCATTTACTTTATTCTTCTTACATTAAAAAATAAAGGTCCAGGTGTTAGACTGGTGCTTTTTTTTTTTTTTTTCTCTAGGAAATGCTAAAGGCAGATCAATATATCTTAGGGGGAATGACTTCTGCAAAACAATTGCTCAGAAGAATATTTTTTACAAGACAAGGACCATATTTAATTCCTAAACAAACATTTAAAATTATATCAGTCTCAGGAGCAAATAAATTAGGTAGGATTTATCCCAGATTTTACAAGGGAATTTGAAATAAGGCAGAGGTCCTGAAATGGCTGCTTTCAGACATGAGTATGCCCGTGATTGCTGTGACCTGAACTGTTTTTTGGGCATCTTGACCTCAGCAGAGGAAAGCGTAAGCAGGTTTGACGATCCTGTCTTCCGGCAGAAGTCAAGTACCTCCCTACTGCTTTGGGCAGGGATTTCCTTTGTTGCTGGACATGCTTCAGCATGGAATAGGTAATCCTGTAATTTTCGAATAACTACAGCTGGCTCACATTTCACTGAAGTTAAGGGGCTGGGTTGTTTGGTGCATTTTTCTGAGTTTAAATAAATGCAACAAACAAATCATATTAGATACAAGTTCACTGAAAGAAGGCAAGCAAGATACTTTTTAATTTTTTTTTTAAGAGGCATGTGCCTTTTTCATTAGAAAGCAAAATATCTTGTTTCACATCTCCCTGTTCTGGAGAAAGGTGGAAGTTTCTTTTAGCCAGCCTGGCTAGACAGTCTGGTAGCATATTTGAGAAAGTGCTTGTGTGGAAGTAGAATTTCACAAATGAAAATAGTTTTGCTGAAGTCTGCAGGGAATTTGAAAGATGACATTCTAAAAGCTGCACCCACCCCCCTCTTCTAAAGATGGTTTTTCCATTAAGATTCATAAACCTTCCTGGGAATTTAACTAGGAATTTTGCCTCTGATTAAAGGAGACAGGACCACATTTCCTGTAATTAGCTCACTAAGCTCAGCAGAGGCCATTCTCATTCCTCTGTTGCACATGGCTGGTATGTTTACATCTAACACAGGCGTTTCTGACCTTTAGAGCTTTCTGTTTTGCAGAAACACACATTGAAAAAAGTTAATGAGTGATCTGTGTGCAGATTTTCCCACTACTTTAGTGAAGAACAAAATATGAACTCTTCCTTTATCCAGGTGTTTATTTTGCCCTAATATATTTATCAAGTTTGTTGTATGAACACTGAGCTAACCGTTGCATTTACTGAGCAGCACTGCTGTGTTCAGTGTAACTGAGGATCCTGTGGTCTCCATTAACTGCAGTTATCAGGAAGTTTACTAAAATATCAGGAAGAGCTTAAACCATTCTGTTAACTGAGCTTTCCTGGATGTTAGGGTGGAGGGGACAATAAAATGTTAGAAATTAACCTAACATCTGAAACCCCATTCTACAAATAAATAAAATGATGTATAGACTAATCATTTGATCTTTCAAGCTACAGTTGTTAGCTTGTGAGAAATAATCAGAGTCAGATGTGATACAAACTTACAAAGTCACCTGTAGTCTGAGACAGATAAAGTGAGAATGGTTGTTTTCCTCCCTTCACCTTTTGCAGAATTCAGGAACTTCAGGCAGGTAACAGGCAATCAGTGAAAAAGAAGCAAATGGCTGTGGATTTTCATGTGGTCACTCAAATTTGCTGTACAGTGGTAATCGAGATCCTAGAGTGGTGGACAGGTCAAATGTATAAAACAATTCAAAAAGCAATTTGGGGAGGGAAGCACATGAGAAAGTGCATGTGAGGTTCAGTAGTGCCTCATCTGAGGATATCTGAAGGTTGGGAGGGTGTATGAGGGGGAAGGACAACTTGGTACATGCCCTGTTTATTTTTGCATGCTTTCCTCTCCATCCATACATAGCCACTGCTCTAGATCAGGTCCTAAATGCACTTTGAGTCTGATCCAGTACAGCAATTCCCATCTTATCTCTAGGGAAGCAATGCTTAGACGCGTATTTATTTTAATACATCTTTATCTCAAAAGTGCTGTCAAGCAATTTCTAAGTGATTTGAATAATTCCTTTTCACATCCCTAGTAAGTGATGCCAGGGAGCATTTGCTGTTGAGCATTTGTGAAAGTGCTGATCTATAATGAGATAGTAATCTGTTCCTTTGCTGCCTGGAAAGAAAAAAAAAATTGCCACAAATTCATAGCTCTCTCATGAGGACTGCAAAGATCAAATGCTTTTTGTTTCCCCTTTTCACCCACAACAGCCCCCTTCACAAACTAGCTGCAGTAAGCAGTGGCACAGCAAGTGAATTCCAAATCACTCTGGGCTTTGTTTGACCTAGGAGTCATTATCTGACAGGGACACAACTGCATTATAGCTTCCTTCCCACAACACAGCATTGTTTGGAAGCTGCCCAAAGACTATTACACCACTGGCTACATTCTTAGCCCAGTGGGTATACATAGCCCAGAAAATTGGTTCCCTCCGTTGTTAGTTAGAGAACTTTCCATTTTAACCCAGTCCCTTAAACTCTGTTCTCTCTTTAGTACCAGCAGAGTGAGTAACAACAGAGATACTCTTATAAACAGTCAAATTTTGTGTCAGAGGATAAAAATGTTCTCAATGGGAACTTTATTATATTTTTATTGACTCTTACTAAATGGCAGACACTGCTTTAAATATTGTTTGCTTGTTTAAGGTTCGCTTCCTCCTTCCTTCCCCTGCACCCATTTTTGTCCTCAAACTCCATATATTTAGTCTTACTATGTTTTAAGCAGTAAGACCAATATGAATACACGGGCACTAAAAATAAGGCATCTACCACGAGTTTGCATGTTAGTGACAGGTTATATAGGGTAATTAATGTCATATGAATGAAAACCATTGTTCAGAGTGGCAAGAGCATTATAAACTCTTCCTGTTCTCTAGAAAAGGCAACAAGGGCACAAAGTCCAGGGCACTAATTGCATTTTCAAGTTTAGGCACATGCTTCACTGTTTCACAGTTTAAGACAGTAAGATGTAATCTTTAATCCTAGCTATCAGGGAAGATAATTTGGGACAATTAATGAAAATTTAATTGTTTATTTAATCTGGCTACTACCCAGATTAGATATTATACTCCTGACATAAACTTCTCCTTATCTAAGGCCAAACATCCTTTGGGCTTGATCCAAAGCACACCAAGGACAGCAGGAGTCTTCCCATTGACTTCAGTGGGCTTCCAACCAGGCTGTTTGCTGTTACCTATTGAAAAGTAATTTTACTGCATTTTCTTGCATCTTTATAATATCTGAACAGCTGCTAGTTAACCACATAGGGGTATAAAGGAGAACACTTACCAAAAGAGTGGAATGCTGCTGGTGTGGGTCAGGGCAGGAACCCTGTGCTTGGTGCTGACTGCAGCTTCCCAGGGCAAGGTGCCAGGCTCACTCCAGCAGGTCCAAATCCCTGTAAAAGGAGGGAGGAGTGAGGCCCTTCCCGGCTAGGACAGGCTGTCAAACTACTTAGGAAACGGCTTTTAGTCCTGGCCCCACTTTCTGAGGGTTTCTATGAGGATGTTCAACACTAATGTCCAGCCCAGAGAACGGTCCTGAGAGAATGGGAGTTGGAATCACTGTCTTCCTTTGCTTTCCAGAGCTGTTGTTGCTCCCCACCCTGTGCAAAATATAGCCTGGAAAAGGAAAGCGGGATCATTAATATCCCAGAGTCCTTGCTTTAGTCTTCCTTGCCGTTCCCTGTCCACACAGCAATTGGCAGTGCTCTGGGTTTGTGCTGGGCACAGGGACTCACAATGACAACACGGAACTGGTCTGGGCTGGCTGTGGCCTCTGGAACACCCCAGCCCCTGTGCTGGGGACAGGGAGCTTGGGCTGGTGCTGGACCCAGGGACACTCCAGCTGCTGTGAATGAGGACCAGAATGGGGCCTTGTGGCAGGGCTGGATAAAGGTGCAGTGTGATCTACCCCTGTGGGAAGTGCTTCCAGGTGCCTTGTGGAGACATGCAGAGACTTAGAGGGGCTCCCCGTGCTCCAAAGTGCAAAACTGCTCCACAACACTCCAGGTGAGGCTAAGATGGGAGACGAGAGGTACTTTTTACAAACTGAAATATCACTTGAGATTAATTTAAAAACTGTATTTGTTTGTGAATTTCTTAAATTTTAAGAAATTCTTAAAAAGTTGGCATCTTTAGTGGCTGTGAAGCAATGGTTTTGCAACTCCAAAGTGACAACGTGAGTCTGAACAAGTGTACTGTCATCAGCATCAGATTTGGAGAGTTGTTTTATTGCTTCTTACTAGCCTTTATGGAAGACCATAAAAGTGTATCACAAAGAGATCAATTTCTGTACATGAAGATTTATCGGCTTAGTCTGAAGAAATGGAGATTTAATAGTCAATGCCATAGACATGAAACATTGCAGGGTATTTCCTACCTATATGCACCGCCTCACTTTAGGACGGAGAAACTGATTCATAGGTCTCTTGGGACCCAATGTGCCACTTTAATAATGTTTCATTGCCCCTGGGAAAGTGGAGCTTCCATAGCTGACCTAGCTGACCTCTTTGGGATCATCTGAGCATGCAGCAGAACAGTTTCCTAGAGACTGGAGAAAAGAGAGTTTGTGACCTTGTGGGTGCTGGTATGAAGCATAAAGTTATGATGCAGGGCTCTCTAGCTCTAAAAGGAGGTGTCCTGCCTATCAGTCAGTTAGTAGCTATGACATCCCCCTGATGTCACTGTGTGGTTGTTTTAGCTGAGGATTTCAAATCTGAAGAGGAATTGGACTAAAAGGATGTGTGTATGCATGAATTTCAGACTTCTTAGTACCACTTAAGTCAAATATGTTACATTTTGGAAGAGGTGATATCTCAGAGAAGAGTGAAAACATTCTTCTTTTGAAAGGTACTGCTTGACCTCAGACAAGTGTCTCCCACAAGAAAGGAGGTGCTCTAGCCACCTTTCTTCCACTGTTGTTTTGATGTTATGGTTTTGGGGATGTTCCTTGCAGTATTTTCTGACCATGGTCTCATGCCCTGACACAGGCAGGTCAAGAAAACAGCTTTTCGAAGTCTGTCTAGTGAGACTTGGCTCTAGAGCACCCATCCTGACTTCAGCCACAGAAATATTCAGAGAGACTGTGCTGAACCTGTAGATATCCACTTGTCATGGTAGTTTTCATCAGCTCACAGTGATCAGATCACAGTGCCTTCTTGCAGGTCAACGATATCATTGCCCCAGACCATGTTCTTCTTACAATTGGAAAGAGATATTATTGTCTTGGCAACTAGTACCATTCTTTTTAACATTTAAAAACACTTGATGGATAACCTATCCATTTTTCTCCTGATAAAGCCTAGATGACTCAAGGCACAGAGAGTAAGCTGTAGACTTTGCACTTCTAGCCTGCCAGCTGGGATGACTTGTTCTCATCAGCAGCTCTTGGAAGGTCTCTGCAGAAACAATGAACTGAAGGACATTTTCTTCTTCCCATACCACTTCCCCCAGTGCCACGTTTTGCATTATGTGCTTTGTCTTTCCAGGGGTGGCAACAGGGATTAGATGTCTCATTAGGCATACACATCCTAATAATAGGCCAGGGATGAGTTATGCTTAAAGAAAAATATGTATGGGGAAATCTGTCCCCCTCTGCCCTGTATTTACTCTGACTAGGTCAGGCTGTCGCGTGGATGACTAAGAATAGCAGTGGCATACAGTCAGTGAGACTGATGACTCAGAAAGTGGTTTTTAAGCTGAAAAAAAAATCCTCAGAGTTGTCACGAGGATTATAGATGCATGAGGAAGACAGAACTAAAATTTGGCCTTTTGGTTGCTCTTGTAGTTACTTGTCAGCTTACACATTTCATCATGCTCATCTACCACACATTTATTTTTAGAAGTAAGTTCAGTGCCCTCTTGCCCTTGACAACCATTCAACATCTAAAGACATGGAAGAAGAAAATAAAGCTGTGAATAAGCATTAGTTTCTAGGCCACTCACGTAGTCTCAAACTTCCAAGTATGTATAATCAAAATACTACTCCTTCCTCTTCCATCAAACCACCTTTTTTCGCTTTACAGGTATTTTGTTTGTCCCTATTGCAACTGGCAGAGTTGGATAGCAAATTGCAAGACGGCAAATATCGTTGTAAGTTCCAGGTATCTCCAGGGTAGAGCAAATATTTTAGATGTCATTTGATGGTCAGAGTTTTGAAGGTCTGCCTATCTGATTTCAGGTAGTAACTAGGGGATGCTGAGCTATTAACTTTCTTAGAATACTAAAATTTCTCCCATTTCTCAGCAGCATGCTGAGTTTACTTCATGGTAATGAGTCATGTCACTAGTGTTGAAAAGCACTAATTCCTAATGAATATAAGTTTCTCCAATCAGCCACCTAAACAAAATCAATAGAAATCTGCTGTAATACAGTTTATTGACTTCAAAGGCTTTGCAAGTCATGCATATTCCCCAAAACAGCTTTAAATTAGAAGAATAAGTATGATCAACAGAGATCCCTGGCTTATGATTCATGTGACTTTTTACCATAAACCTTAATCCTGGGCACTGAAGTATTCACATGATTATTTAATACATATTTAAAATACCAGGAAAAGTACATGACTTTGTAATCACTGATTTACTGTTTTCTTCTCATGTGCAAATGAGAAAACAGCACTTTATACATGCAGCTGCTTTGCCTGATCTTCTGGGACATTGTTCTCTGATGGATAGGAAATGAATTGTATAATCTGGGATTTATTTCCTGGCAATTTTTTTTTCCTGATTTCACCCAATACCTGTCTTTCAAGCATACATTAAACCGCAGAGTGTAAACTAGCTCTGAGTTTTCCTACAGAACCAGCTATAAAATAATAAATATAAGGAGGAACAATATTTAACGTGCTGGTCTGCACTAGCACATAAATCTTCTTGACAAGTTTTGTGATGTGTTTCTGTTTGCAGATGCAGGTACTTGAACAGGTAGCAGAGAAGATGAAGGCAGGTGCCAGTGGCTTCCACCCAAGGAAAGTGCAGTGACGCTGTACACCCAGGAGATCCTGCAGACAGCCTTGCTAGCTGCTGGTGCCATCTCTCTGGGCACCTGGGGAAAGAGAATTGCACACAGACAAACACCTGTAAATGCAGGAGTCACCTTGCAATACAGACCAAATCCTTGTGCTGACAGATAAGGTTAATGTAGTCTCAAAAGACTGTTTTTAAGGTCAGTGTGTCTATGCCACTTCTCATCTGGGTCTGAACTGAGGAAATCTTTACCCCAGACAGGTATGATAAGGAAGAGTGATCTAGGCCTGTCTCTTGGATACCCGACTTTGCAAATTCTTGTCTTTTCATGGCAAACACCTCAGCGATGTTCAGTCTCTATGCCCAAGGAGAGTTTGGGAAAAAGCATCATGTGTGCCATGAGTTCAAAAAACACATGGGCTGACCTTGTTTGTTGCTTTTAAAATGTTCTTCTATATCCAAAAGCTATTTTTCATTTCTATGATTAATCTAATTCTTTCACTTCCTTTCCAACTGTTGTGTTTCAGTGAGACTTTGTGAATCTAAATCACATATTGCTGGACCTCTCAGTGCACACTGTTTCAAAAAGCACAAACACACTCTGTAAATGGAAATAGAGAAAAAAAAAAAAAAAAGGAGAATTCCCCTAGAATTGTCATACTGGTTTGCATAGTTGATCTTTCAATGCATACTGTGGAGCCTGGGGAAGACATGGCTAGAAATAATAGACAAAATATTGAGTTTCAAGGTTCATTCTTTTAATAGAGCTTCCAGTTCAGTGAGACTCATGTAGTCCATCAGTGCTGTCACAAAACACTCTACTTACATTTATGTAAGTTTTACCTAGTTTTTGTGTTTGTATAGTCAATCAGCTTTCTTTCCACATATTTTTAAATTCAATTTAACCGTGTTTATGACTTTGTTCCTCTGTTTTTAAAACTGCCTCTCCCAGAGTAGTATTAATATCTGAGAACCTCATGTCATAAAAAACCTCAAACCAACCACAACAAAATAACCAGTAATCTATTAGAAAGCTTGAAAATGTGATCACTGGCAATGTAAGGACAAGGAGATCTAATGAAAGAGTTCTAAGTACTGTGGGTTTTGGACAATAATAGAGTTCCACATTTTTGGGGCTGATGACAATGAAATCATAAGGCCTAGCTAAGCATTTTTGAGAGCATGCAACATGTGCTAGATCTGTACTTTAGGAAATCTTCCTTCCTCTACGGTGGCATCATGTCTGTAGTTAACCTCTTCTGCCTCTGTACTACATAAAAGGCAGCTGGCTGTGTTAAAACATCCGCCTGGAGAACAATATTCCAGTTTCCTCCAACAACATGTCATCACAGAAGTCTTTTAAAATAGTTTATAAAACATTCAATAGACACAGCAAAACAATAAGTTGATAACACAAGAAAATCATCAAAAGCAGACTAGGAAATGAAGCTTTTAGAAAAAAGTGGAGTATGAATGAAGTCTGTCTGTGCATTTTTTTCATGTAAAGAGGATGAAAATATTCTGTCGTTGGATATGGTGGAGCTATGAAGGGACCCTGTCAAGTTACCACTAGAGTTGCCTGCTTTTAGTAATAGCAAGTGGCAACTCCTTGTCCACCAAATGATGTGCCGTGCTCATCATTTCTTCTGTAAGTGATAGCAAGTTCTTGTCAGAAGATTCATGGATGATTAAATTCTCATACAATAGAATTTTATCCTCACCTCATCCTAAATACATTTTAATGGTCTCTGCCTATTGATAATTTTGTACAAGGTATTCTTTGTGCTCCTGTAGTGACATTCAGAGATATTTCAGTAGCAGATCACCATGGTCAAGATACCAGTAAATAGCACAGGTGGGACATTCACCTTGAGACTCGTTGCAGCAAAATCTGGATTTTATACTGGATAGACTAGAAGAAAGGGATACAATTGAGAGGGACCTGGAGTAGATTCATAAGAAACTCATGAGGTTGAACAAAGTGAAGTGCAAGGTGCTGCAGGTGGGTTAAGGCAGCCCCTGGTATCAACACAGACTGAAGGATGAACAGATTGAGAGCAGCCCTGCTGAGAGGAACATGATGGATTAGAGGTTGGGCATGAGCCAGCGATGTGCTCTTGCAGCTCAGACAGCCAAATGTATCCAGTGCTGCATCAAAAGCAGGTCAAGGGAGGGGATTCTGCCTCTCTACACTGCTCTGGTGAGACCCCACCTGGAGTACTGAGTTGAGCTCTGGGAGGGTGATGAGCACATAGAGACACTGGAACAGGTTGCCCAGAGGAGTTGTGGATGCCCTGAAACTGTTCAAGGTGTCCATGTCCACACCAAAAGGTGTCCATGACTGTGGCAGTGGGGTGAAACTAAATGATCTTTGAAGGTCCCTTCGAACCCAAACTGTTCTGTGATTCTATGATTCTAAATCTCTGAATCTACTCCTACTCCAATTTTAAGGAAAAACATAAAGTCTCTTGTTGTCCTTTATAATACAGAAATCTGACTTCTTAGCTCTTTTATTAGCTGTTCTGCCTCCCATGAGGATCTATACATATGTACTCCTGCAGTGGCTTCTCCTATCATAGACTTAGATGATAGTGCTGTAGAACAGAAAAGGGGCTTTTTACAAGTATTATTTTTATTTCCATCAAAGCATTTTGGCCTTTTAAATTATTAGCAGTGTAGGTTTCTTTCATTCTTCCACTGAAATTTGTCTTCAAGCCATAATCCAAAGTTTCTGATCTCTCCAATTTCATTCAAAGTTTCTTTCTTCCAGAAAAATTTGGTAATAAAGAATTACCTTATTTGCTCTATTCTCTCACAAGTTCACAGGGCTATGTTATATATGCATATGTATAAGCTACCCCATTAGAAAGTCCACGCTCTCAAAGAGCCCTGCACAGAAATGAAGGAAAATCTATATAGACAGGAAGCCACCCCAGCTGCTAGATAATATTTTTAACTGCTACCTGAGAGCTCTGTGGGAAAATTCACAAAAAGTTACAACATGAACCACCAAGTTCTATCCAAGTGAAATCCCTGAAATCCTTATCCTAATGATTCCCTTACCACAAGATGCCCAGGCTTGCAGCCAACACCTGCAGAAGCCTGAGACAAGGAATAATCTATAGACAGTAAGGCAGTGCAAAGGTGATAAAAAGGGAGGCTTAGTTACATTGCCTGGACAGAGGAGAGTTTCTGGCATGAAACTTTAATTTGAGATATGTTGGAAAGTGTTAAGCAGTGTTGAACATAAGTGGAATATTTGTAAGAATTCTCTTCTATCTTTACCTGTTCAGTAGGAAATTTTTTAAATGACTGATTAATGGTCTTTTTCCTCTGAGTGTTTTCAGTCTAAACAGTAATATTTTCTAACAAATATGGCTATACTTTTCATTATTATTTTTCTTTTTCTGATTGGAGAACATTCACAGGACATAAACAGTATGATATATTTCACCAGCTTTTATACAGAAACTTTTAATGTTAAACAGCAACAACAAAGTGTTTTTATTTAGCGTTTATAAATGGCTTTTATTTCCTGGCTATAAACATTGCATGGAACTACTCTTCCACCATTCATCCATCTTGGATTTCATGCTTAATATGGAAATAAATGATGCACATGCTGGATTTCATACTCTGGAGCTTTCCGTTGCCTGAGGCTGGATTTCCTGCTATTGTTTGCCACAGGTAACTGTGTGTGCTCAATGACCATGCTAAAGAGCAGTGTTTTCTGAGGTGCTTTTTGGCCCAGTACCTACAGAGCCAGATTCCTGAGTCTGTCCTTCTGCTTGGGTTGATGACAGAAAAAATAGAAAACGCTCTTTGCTTTTTGTGGAAAGACTTTTTTATTTCCCTTTGAAATCTGTATCAACTTTTTAATTTGATTAACATCTAATTCCTTAAGCGTCTTGGGAGATTGTCGTGCTGAATGAGGTGTAAAAGAAAAGAAATTAGTTTTCTTTGTGTTCAAACTACAAACAAGTCAGTGCAAGGTACTCTGGTCCTGGGTTCTTTACAAAATGGCATACAAAACAATTTTCCCCTCTGTATCTTGACACATGGTCTTTTTCACCTGTCTGTCAGAACTACTATTCACTTGTGGTGACCAAATTGTCCTGTTGTAATTTCCAGCTATACTAATGTGACTCAACTGTCCTCAGTGAATCTTTGGTTGTGAAAGCGACACAGTAAAAAGCAGTCTGCCTTGCTGTGAATGCATGAAGTCAGATCAGGTCTGCTCAAGAAGATTACAGAATAAAAGATGTTGAGCTGATGTTGAGAGAGAGGATAGGTTTTCTCCTAAATCTAGTCTACCTTTTTACAAAGTGGGCATCACTTCCCAGGTGCTGTGATTAGCAGCTACCAGTGATTGCTTCTTACATTTTTGGATATTCACTCACTTAGATACTGTAGTTTGGTTGTGCCGGCCAGGGAGTGGACACAAACTCCAGTGGAAGTAAGTTCTGATAATATGAAAGGAACTGATTTGGCAAAGACAGGTGTGCAACCTGACTTTTGTGAATATTCTCCGGCCCATGGACATTGCTTGTATTTACTTCAGAATCTCTCTCAGTTATAACCTGTGTTTCCAAAAGAAGCAACTTTTTCTCTATTACTATTTAGCTGCTGCACAGCAGTAAATCAACCTTCTTAGAGACATGTGTGATACTCCAGCTCCTTGTATCATAAATTCCTTGGAACTGAGACTGTTCTCTGTGTCAGCAGAGGATAGCACAAAGGATGCTAGTTCTGGCTGCATTGTATTGTTGCAGTTGGATTACAAATATAAGTCACTTTTAATCAGAAGATCCAATAACAAATGGTTCTGCTTTTTTATTGCTAGCAAACAAGATAACCCTGTCAAATAAAACATCCTTTTCAGGAATGTTTGCTTAAATTATCATCCTGCGTTTATTTTTTATCAATGGATGTGCTAGTCACATCCAGGAGAGAAAATGTTAATGTATTTAAAGAAAAAATGTCACATGTTGTCATAGGGAGGAACATTTCTTCTATAAAAGTAGTAGATGAGGTTCCAGAAGGGATGAAGAACTGTTTTACACTTTATGGACTAATACCAAAAGGGGAAAAAAAATAAAAATGAAAAAAAACCAGTTTTTTCCAATTAATATTGTAGGTTATAAAAATTAACAATATTTGCTGTTAAGACTTTTTACTTTCACACAAATTCTTACTGAACTCACTTTTGTTAGCCTTTAAAGGTTTTTTATAAGACTGAAGACTAGGCAGCTGTCATACAGAAACAATGCCTTTAGGGTCACCTCTTCCCATCAATCATTTCACAGGAGTCAGTCACACAAATTACTGAATTTTACACTCATGGTTTTCTTGGGTTAACTGAAGAAAATGAATTGATTGCTTGCATTAACTGAGGAAAACTAATGGATTTCTTGGGTTAACTAAGGAAAGCAAACTTACGGTCTTCCTACCTCACATTTAGTGGATAAAGGAAATACCTCAGGTTTTCTGTCTTTTGGTCATGTTCTCTCTTCCTCACAGTTTGAGAGACTTCTCATAAATTTGTAAGATTGAAAAATGTTATGTCCTGTGAATGGTTTTTTAAACAGTAGGAGCACATCAACTAAGGGAGTGTGTTTGTGTGTTATGAAAAGAATGTATGTGGAAAGGCATGAAAATTACAAAGGGTAGTGTCATCGTTTATAAGTTATTTCCTTTAACGAGTACTTCTATTCAAATCCAGATGGTGTTTAGAGAATTTTCTGCTACTGAAAAAAGCATTCCCTTCCTCTTGGCTCTGGCACATCCTTGCACCACACCTGGGAGTGACGCTGGTCACATTCCCATTGCCTGGCTTTGGATCTGAATGTTCCATCATGTGGTCACAATGTGGATGCTCAATTCAAGTCCCTGAAGTGATGTTCCCTTTCCTCTGGGACATAAACATCATGCTGTTGTTGAACTCTAACATAATTTCTGTGTTTCACCCCTTCCCCATCTGCTGCAGGTACTCTCCACAGACTTGTTGAGAGAAGGGCAACTTGGCGTGAAGACTCTTTGGGGGAGTCCTGAGCAATTTCCTGGTGAAAGGCCTGAGAATCTTGTTTCTGTTTTGTGTTATTGTTTTTATGAGTAGCAAAACTGCAGTATTTTTAGAAACAAATGAGGAACAAAGTCTTGAAGTTAGTTTTGGTTCCAGTATTTTGAGTGTTTGTCAGATTCAGGACAGCCTCCTGGGAGCCCAAGCTAGGTTATAACAATGTGACAGCATATTGTTTCATACAGACAAGAAGGATCTTTAGTTCCCCTGATTCCCACACATTTCCTTAACACTACAATTGCAAACAAAATTAAACTACTTTAGAATTAGGGTAGGAAACCAGCTGGAAAGCAGCCATCAGAGATGAAGTTCTGTAGGTACACTGGGCAGGATCTCGCACAGAGAGAGCAAACAAAAGTCTGTGACTGCTCTCTGGAGCTCTGCACATCATGATCAGGGGTATCAAATCACTAAACACTGCAGGGCTTCTTTCAGAGTGTCATTTTTGACTGGGCTAATTGACATCTTTTATACTGGGTATTTTTCAGAAATGATGTGTTCTGCCAGTGGCTGGGAATAGTTCCCCATCAGTATGGCTAGATGAACTCTGCTTTCAGCAGTTGGCCAGTGTTTGACAACAGCAGGTAACTGAATATTTCAGAGCAGAAGGAAATAATCTTTGTCATTTTCCTTCTCACTTTAACTATTTTTATAGCCTTTCTTAAAAAATGCAAATCATATTGATGTCCATATGCTGACCACTAGTAACTGCTGGGGGTATTCCAAGATGGTTTCAGATGAAAGAGCTGTTCTTGATACAGAGCTTGAGAGTATTGTTAGTTCAAGATATATCTTCTACCTCACAGTGCTCACAGATGTCATACAGGCAATTCCTGCTTTGATAATTCAGAGATGATGCTATTATATGGATTTCAGGGAAGAACTCTGGCTTGAGTACAGTTTAATTTAAATCAAAAGGTACATTCTTCAACTGTTTGCACAGGCCCCCTCTGAGACTCGTAACAAAGAACAATACAGCAGTCCTTCACTGATCCTAGAAAAGCTTTGATAAGATGACAATCACCATCTGGTCCATAAAAGTGACAGGGTGACAAGCATAGCTTATTCAGGAGATACAGTGTCTTCTACTTTGCAAGCACTTCAGCATCTCTGAAACAATGAGAGATTTAAGAGTTTTTTTAATTGTTCCAGATTTTCTATCTCTCCCTNCCCCCAACTATATAACGTCCAGATGCTTACATACCTTGGACAAAGGAGTATCTTGTGCCAATGTATTTCAATTACAAGCAACTTAAATCTCCTATTTTCTATACCAAATCAAATTTAGGAAATGTAAGTAGTAGAAGAAGATCAGAAGTGTTGTTTGTGCTCTGAGTAATCCACTCTTCTGCTGTATTACTTGCTAAAATTGCCTCGTTTTCTTCATGCCCTGAGCTGTTGCCCCATGAGAGCATGTACTTGTGAAGCTGAGGAGGGGTGCACTGAATGATGGTTGAGTTAGTTTCTGCTGCATCAGCACCATGACAGTTTCAGTGGTGGAGAACAGGAGGTTCTGTGTCACTGGATGTGACTAAAGTCATGTATATGAATAGATAATGCTCTGTGTGTGCATGTCTGTGTAGCTTTACATATATTGCACATCTTATCCGTCCAAGAATGTCGGGAGAGGCACCTGTCGGGGACTGCTGAGAGAATAATTTTTACCAATAGATGAAACTGTCTGCTGCCAACTAGAGACTGCCACAACCACCAGTTATATACCCTTTGCCATAGAGCTGCTGTTTTTGCAAGTTTTTATAGTGTTAAGATGCTATAGTTAGGATAAAAGATGTATTAGATAGGTAATTATTACCATTCTATTACTTCTGTATGTTCAACTGTTCTGCTTTGTTCTGGGAACCCCGGTTACAGCCCCCTGATTGGTTCATGTACCCCTAAAACCTCACTGGCTGGCCGGTGGGGCAGTGCAGCACCACCCTATAAGGCTAAGACACCACCCAGTTTTATAAACCCTCCTTCCCTTTTCCTTTTGTGTTGTGATCCGCCCCTAACTCCACCCAAGTTCTAGAACCCTCCGACCGAACCCTATAAGAGTCCCATGCTCTCCTTAATAAAGTGTTCACACTTGTGCACACCTGTTCACAGCCTCCTCTGTGTGGACTGTTCCTTCTTTCCCTTCCGGACCGCGACACAAGAAATTTGGTGTGTCAACACAAGTCATCTATGCCCTTGACCAATTTCCTTTCCCTGAATCCCTGCTCCCTAGTAATTTCACACTTCCATTTAGAGTACGAGTTTTAGGCCTCATTGCTTTTCTCTGAACTTTCTCCATTGATCCATTAATTTTGCACTGCATTACTCAGAATGGTGAATGCATCCTGGGGGCTTTGCTAGTGACAAGCAGAGCATGCAGATGACCAGAGCTTGCTGGCTGTCCTCCAGACCGTGCATCCCAAAAGTGGGTTTGGCCTCTTTTTTTGTAAGGCCGCATTTGCCACTCATAGTCTGTGATCCACTATGAAGTACCAGTGTTGGCACTAGTTCTTGCTTGTTCTCCATTCAGTATTTGTGCTCCTGCTGGTATTGCTTAGTGCATTTCTTTCCCTATTAAATGTCCTCCTGGTTGTTGCAACTCTTTCCTGGTTTTGTTGAGGTCATTTAAATTTGAACCCTGCCCTCTGGTATTTCTGCATTTCCTCTCATCTCTGTACACTCTATAAATAACAACATGGTTATTCATCATCATGGCTAGACTTCGCGGACGAAGCTTTGGTAGGGTTTTACTGACGCTTGCTGCAAGCGTGCTGATGGCTGATCCCTCAAGCCTGCACAGTGGATTTTTTAGGGGATGCACAGCGTGCGCAGAACTGGCCCCACCCTTTACTCCTGAGGTTCATCTGCCAGGGCCTAGCAAACTTGGACGGTGACAGCGAGGTCCTCAGGATGTAGGTTTGGTTAGAGTATCCTTCTCTTAGATGGATGGCCTTACAGGGCTAAGCGAGCTCCATCTGCTCAGGTTTGGAGTTAGAGTTGTCCTTCTCCTAGGACGGTTGCTGGGCGGCTGACGAGCCCATCCTGCCCGAGGACACACTTTGTCTGACCCTTCAGTTGAGACCTGACCAGCATGGGAAACCCTACTGGAGGCATAAACCACTGCCAGCACAGCTCACAACCTCATAAGGGCACACAAGCTTCTCCCCCACAACAAGGGGGTGTCCGTGGAGAAGAACATGGTTATTACTGAAGTTATTATTGAACAGGACTGGACCAGCATAAGTCCATGTGATATATCCTTCCACTTTGAACCACTGACTGGTGAAGTATGTTTTTTGAGTCATTTTGTACCCCTTCTCTATAGCAGCAGCTTAATCTAGCCTAAATTTTTGGCATGTTTATGAGCATAGAATCGTAGAATGGTTTGTGTTTGAAGGGACCGTAAGGATTGTCTAGTTCCAAACCACTTGCCATGGACAAGAACACCTCCCACTAGACCAGGCTGCTCAAAGCCCTGTCCAACCTGGCTTTGGACATGGACAGAGTTGGGGCATCCAGAACTGCTCTGGACAACTTGTTCCAGTGTCTCATGACCCTCACCATGAAGAATTTCTTCTTTACATTCAATCTAAACCTACCCTCTTTCATTTTAAGACCATTCCCTCTTGTCCTATCACTACATGCCCTTGTAAAAAGTCTGTCTCCAGATTTCTTGTAGGTCTCATATGTCTTTGACCTTACAGTCAAAACCTTACAGAAGTCAACAAGAATGACAACTACTGCTCTTCTTCCATTCACAAGACTTGTCACCCTATGAGAAGCAAATGAAATTGGTTTGAAATGCTGTATTCAGATTAGCACCCATGCTTTAAAAAATCTTCTTCCTTGACACAACTTTTCCATAGTCATTAACTTAGACCATAGTGATTGCTTCTATTTCACAATGTGCTCTTTGCCCAACTAGAGACAGAGCCAGGATAAACTGTATTCATGCTTCTTGATAACACCAAAATCCCCAGAAAGAGGAAGCACCAGGGAGAGTCTTAATCTTGGTTCCTGTGCTCCTGGCCAGAGGGCTCTATCTGGAAAGCACAGATATTTGAGCACCTAACCTTTCAAAATCTGACTGCTCTATCTCTTGTTAAGTTAAATGAAAACATTTCTGTTGACTGGGCAATTCAGAGCCTTGAATATTATGTCTTACAGTATCAAATTGATAAACAGTCTCTTTCCCCCCCTACTCTTCATAAGGAGAGAAGTTTAGTGAAGGAATTAATATTCCTTTTAAATAGATTTACCTATACAATTCTGGAGGAGTCAGTAGACTATAAAACTCTGAACACTATATGGCACAAGATACAACAAGGTGGCATGATACCCTGCAAAGCTGTGAATCTCTGCTTATAAGTTTATACAGGGAGACTGAGGGCTCTGCCTTCACTGTTATGCAGTGATTTTTTTGTATCAAATGAGCTTCCAAGTAAAACATGCATATGTACTTTAGATTTCATGTCTGGAAATTCATACTAGGATCTGAGATAAATGAGATTATTGTTGGTATGTGTAACTATAGTGCTGTAGCTAGAGATACTAAATATCTTCCCTTTCCAATAATTACTTCTACAGATTTCCCAAAGCAACCCTAAACTCTGTCACACATAAAACTAGCTGTGCAATTGCTGGCATGTCCCACAGCTCCACTATATGTATCTCTTGATGTAGCTTTAACTGTGGTGCTGTGTCTATAAGTTTGAAGGACAAGATGAATTCTCACACTGTTTTTGACCCCACTGCTGACAGAGACTTCTAAGGAAGTCTAATCCACCAGGAAGTCTGCCAGGGGGTGTGTTTATTTGGAACTAAATAGAAAACCCTTTCCCCTCCCTTACCCTTCTCACAAATAATATGATTGGTACTGGTGATCACATTACAGCAAATATAAAAAACTCTTTAAATACTTCCAATTAATACTTCATTGAGAATTCAAAAATTCACTCTACCTTTCCTAATCCCTGAATGATTGCATTCTTTCTGATTTTCATTTTAAAATTTTTCTTAACATTTAAAGAAAATACATTTAAATATTGATTTGCTACTTGAAAGGTAAAGAGAGCCATATGAACTGTACTGTATGAATGCTGTCTAACACAGCTAACACGTCTCTGTAGTGTCTCAGGCACTGCATTATTCCCAATGCTGTTGTGCCCTTTCGTCCAAAAAACATTATTATGTTGTGTTTCCCATCTGCAGCACAATGGCCAATAGCCAACCACAACGTTTTGCATTGAAATGGTGAGGATATGCTCTAATTGCCTCCCTAACAAAGACCTTGATTACATCTAAATTCCAGGATTTCTGAAGGCGACTTTTTCATGGCATCAGCCTATTTGTTTCTGACTGATTACCCCTTCAGCACTAACCTTTCACTCCTTTGTATCCCAGACATCAACAGAACTTCTTTAATCCAAATTGGAAATTAGGGAAGGTAGCAACATCTTAGCAATTTCTAAACAGCAGAGTGTTTCTCAGCATAACAAGTTGCTTCTTGGAAAAAATGTTTTAAATGGTGAGGACTTCTTATGAAGTACAATCGCTTTAATGACAGTCTAATCCACTCACCACCAAATCTTTGCCATTTCAAGAACTGCTCAGCCATGTTTGCGGTTTAGTCAAACTGTTCCAACACGTGACAAGGTCTCTGTGTGAAAAAACAGCAAATCCATTTGCTGGGCGACTGGAGGTGTGTGAGTTCACTTTACAGGAATACAGTTACTCCCCAAATGAACACTGGGGAAATGAACAAGGGAAATGCAAAGCTGGAGGAGAGTCAGTGGTGTCACCTTTATTCTCTGCTCCATTCCATGTGGAAAAGACTAGAGTGTGGAGTATGGTATCTCAAGTTTAGTTATACATCACCAGGAGATGATTTCTGTCACAAATTTCCAAATTCTGCAGTCCAAGGAAGCAGATTTGATACACAGAGTCCAGATGCAGCTTTTATTTGATTTAAGTGCTTCTCAAGGCAGCACTGGGGCGGAGGTATTCTCTTGCCATGGCAGCTTGCTTCCCCGTCCCTGGGAGATGTCAGAGAGGACAGAGGCAGGCAATGATAGCAGGATGAATATTCCATGCAGACGTTTCCCACTGCCTCGGGAGGTGCAGGAGAAACAGGGTGTGACAGAGCCTTACAGCACTTGCAGAAAGAGTGACCAATGGGAGGGGAGTGTGACTGTGGTACTCTGAAATCAGCCAGGACTTCACTGCTTGGGATGGGTCCTAGATCAAACTGACTGCCTTAAGTAATGCTCTATACACCAGCATCAAATTACTGATGTTTCTAGGTTGAGTGCATGCATAAGTCGGGGAAATGGCAAATGGACTTGTTTGAAAATGTGAAAGCACAGTTCAAGACACAGACATTGTGCCTCAGCCTAGGTGTTCGTTCCAGAAGTATTTTGCCCATGTGAAATGTTTGGGAAAAAAGAAAAACTAATTTACAATAAAACATAAATAAAGACCTTGAGGCTACAAAATTCATATTCCCCCAAAATTCTACTGGAGACCCCAAGGTTTGCTTTAGGGACAACAGTATCCCAAAATGCTCCATTTTTGTGCTGATTTGTACCACCTGCCCTATTGTTTTTGCCTTCAAGACTATCAGTTCTGTTGCACTTTTCCTGTCTTGGAAAGTCACCAGCTCTCGTCACATTTTTAAGTGACCTTTGTATAGAGTGAAAGTGCCAAATACTAGGCTCCTAAAGAGCATATCTGAGTTAAATGAGAATCTTAAAAACCCAAAGATATAATTATTTTAATCCCTAATCTCTGGAAAAATAAGTGCAACTAAACGTTTCTTAAGGAGAAGAAGAGAGAGGTGATGTCACAGAAAAGGTGATGGCAGTAAGTAAATAAATAAATGAAGACTAGGTGAGCAGTTCCTTTGTTCTTATTCTGTTGCTGTTATCTCGAAAGTCTACAATTTGTACTGAAATGAATGTTTATTTCCTTTGCTCAAGGAAATAAAAAGCTGAAAAGTAATATTTTATTGAAGATGAACATTTTCATTTAAGCTCAAAGAAGCATTTACAGGTTGCATCAGGAAAAAAAAAAAAAAAGGAAATAAAGATCTTGTTTACAGCAGTATTTCCTCCTTTGCCTATGCCTCAGGGAGATGAGCCCTGCTCAAAAGGTTCAGGACGAGTTCCACCTTCTCGGAACCAAATTGGCGCAAGCAGCTCTGGGAGCCTTGCTGAGACCCTGTTACATTGCAAGGGGAGGGAAGGAAGAAGCTGTAGAGTAAAAATCCAGATTCACAAGTCAATATTGGGCAGATTCTGAGCTGTAAAAAATGTGTCTGACTCTCTGTTAAAGGACTAGGAGAACAGTCTGGAGTGTCATGTGTGTGTAACAAGAGTTCATACTGTATGACTATTCTTGTAGAAGCCTGGTGGATGATCTTCACTTAAAATACATGATTACAATCTGTTTACGGAAGTTGATATAGGGGGTATCATTCTGACTCCATTCCTTGCTACAATCACTGAGGTCTTGGAGTCACATAAACTCTGATGTTCACAGAGTTTTAATGACAAGGCTGAATATGGGGTATTTGTACCTCCATCTAGGTTAGAGATCAGGATAAATCCTTCCTTAAAACCACTTTTCATAAATTTCACAGCCTTTTCTCACATCTCATATTTTCTAGGATTCATCCCATTGGTCTTCTGGCAGCTGCTTCTAGTTAGTCTGCATCTGCATAAAAATATATCCAAAGTTGGATCCAAACTCTAGGTTTTGCAGTGGTGGGCAGACAAGAAAAGTGACCTTTATATTTTGCATTCACATATGATATCCATCTCTTCACTCCCTCCTTGGCCAAGCCAATTTAGATTCTGACGTTCAGGATCTGTCTTGACCTCGAGAATTTGTGTTCTTGCCTGTAAACCCAGTAGGCAAAGGTTCATCCCAACTCTGCAGCTCCTAATGAGCCAAAATAAACACATGAACGTCTCATAGCTGCTTTAACCCCACCGATGAGGACAGGGCAGGCCTGCGTGATGGCACTGAGGCAACGACAATACTCTGTCTGGTTAGCATGAGAGTTGTGGGGATACTGAACACTGGCTAATGGGGGCAAAAATTAATAAGTTGTTACGGTGCTTTTGTTGTTAAGTAGATTTCCAGTACCCAAGGTTTGTTCTTTACTGCCTTTTCCTTAGATAAAAGCAGAGTAAGTGCAATGGGAAGAGTGAACAGCTACTCAGATGGGCTTGTTAACAACCTCTACATAGTGCAACTCCTTTGTGTTCTTGATATTAAGCATAAACTTAAATGTTGTACTGGAAGTAGCCTGAATTGCTGAACACTTGAAAATGAAGCCCTCTAGCCTTAAGACTTCTGGAGTTCATTCACACCCACTCCACACTTTGTTGCACAGGTTTACCTGCTCTTTTGGCAGAAAAACATGGAATATATTCAATTTTTTTCCCCTCCAGTAGCTGTTTTCTTCCAAATAAGTGTCAGGATACAAAACATAGTTCTGAAAGAAATATAAGCTTTTTGGGATGAGTATGAAAAAATTATGTCCTAAACCCATAAGCTTAAAACAATAAGTCATACTGAAAGTAAAAAGTTCTGGTGATACAGATAATTTTCCTGATAGGAAGCATCCAGTTATAAAATCCTCTGAAGGATAGGAATATTGAACCATGAAATTACATTTTTTTACACATAACAAGGAACCAGTGTTAACTCTCTCTCAATAATGGATTACTTGTGTTTCACCATTTTACTCAGAGGTCGTCTGACCACTTACACAGAGAGGATCAACAGAAAAGATGGTGCCATTAAAGAACAACAACTTAAATCATTCAAGTGGAGCCAGACACTCTATTTTCTGTGTTGAGAAGCTTTTATTGGATCACCACAATAATTTGTATTAGTTTCACTATGGCTCTAAAATATCAAATTATAGTGTAGTCATTTTCTCAATAAAAGAAAATACGAAAATAAAGAAGCACAGTGCATGAGGTTTTGGTCACTGAACTAAGCCAAGTTTTAAGAGCCAGTCCCAGTCCAGTGCAGAGAAGGAACTTCTTCATGCTCTTTCATAGACTCTAGTGCAGACAACTCCTTTCGTGGCACATTCCTAAGACACAAAGGAAAAGATTAATATAAACCTCTAGCTGACAGGTGTGTCTGCTGCAATAACATCTGAAGGTAGTGAAAATTCATATATTGCATTTTATCTCTTTACAGAATTTTTAGAGCAAACAGCAAAGCTATAATATAAATTGAGTTATTTATATTTAACAGCCTCAGACTTCTTTTAAGAAGCATATAATGACAAAAAGATTGCAAAATTAGGATCAACCTCCACAAACAAATTTACCATCCTGGGTATTATTGCTGGCTTGACAGAAATATTAGCCTCACCTGATTTTTATACCATGGTCTACCAACACTTTCAAATTTACAAATTTTGGGGTGGGGAGGTTGTGGAAGCAGAAGCAGCCTGGCCATTTCCAAGGTCAGGCTTCTGGCCTAAAAAGCTTTGTGCTTCTGAGTCACAAAATATTTCTTTTGACCCTTTCACCCCAGTGGCCTTCAGTGGCTGCTGCTGACTCACAGCCACAGGAAGCACATGACAAAGGCGACAGGATGTTGAAAAATACCTTATTGGTCTGCAAAAGATGAGGCATCCTCCACCAACCTGATGAGGCAAGGGGCAGACAGCAGGACAAGGACAGAAGGGGAACCTTAGCTCTCTGCTTTAAAAAGGTGGTTTAATGATTAGAAAGAACTTACACAGAAATGCAGCCATGAGGAGATGCAATACCAAATGACCCTTCCTACCTAAAGAGAGGCTAAAAGAGAGGTTGAGATGGTCTTTTTATGGGGGTGTGTAGTGACAGGACAAGTGAAAATGCCTTAAAATGGAAGAGAGTAGGTTTAGATTGAACATAAGGAAGACATTTTTTATTCAGAGGATGGTGATACACTGGAACAGGTTGCCCAGAGAAGCTGTGGATGCCCCATCTCTGGGAGTGTTCAAGGCCAGGTTGAATGGGGCTTTGAGCAGCCTGGTCTGTGGAAGGTGTCCCTCCCCATGGCAGTGGGATGGAGCCAGAGGGTCTCTAAGATTCTTCCCAACCCAAACCATTCTACGATTCTATTTACAAGAGCTTATAAAAAAACATAGAACAAGTTGACACATAAAAGTGTAATGCTACTGACTTCAAGCAAGTCTCCAAAAATAGTTTGACTCTACCCTTTATAAAGTTTAATGAACAAAGTACTTTATTTCATTCAAAAATGAAATACTAATTTTTGTAGTGACTCTGACAATTAGGGTCCCTAAAAAGTGTTATCACCCTGGCTTGGCCAAACCATGACTTTTGCAGGGCTGCTAGAGAAAGGAGCATCTAATGGGGGATTAGAAACAGCCAGCATTACCCTTCTCTTGGGAAAGAAAGACACGTTCCTTCACAGCAGTGGGTATTTTGGAGAGGCTGTCAGGATCTGCCAGTCCCTGCTGCAGGTCACCACACAGGCAGGCAGGGGCACAGAGCTGATGGTTTTCACACGCTATACCTCAAGAGCCTACATAGTGCATTTGGCATGCTCACATTGAAGAAGTAAACAAAAGTGTGTCAATTGATGGGCTTTAGTGGAAATAGATGGATGAAAAGGTGTAAAATCAGTTTTCTATGGTTGGACAGGCTTTATTTCAATTCCTGGCAAAAGGAAAGAGCCATTCCAGAGGCAGTAGTACCCAGCTTGTAAATTATGGTCATATTTTACAGGTTTCTGCTATTTCAAAACCTCATTTATTTTAAGAATAATAATACTGACAGCAGCAAGTATGTTGTTGATTTATGGCAGCTCTGCCAAGATAGTCACTTTAAAGAAAACTTGCTGTATGCAACAATATTTATTTTGTTTCCAGCTTGTATTCTAAGCTTGATTCTCCTCTTCTGCCTCTTACTTTATCTAATAATTCAAAGCAAATGCCAAAATTGATAGCTTGTTTAGAAAGAACCGAACAGAAGACTATACTTTCCCCTTTATCAGCATATAAGGAACATGAACTTACCACCACCATTTTTCCATCAACCAGTCTTCTCTTTATTGTGGTCTCTTTGCCATTCCACTTCTGCACTTGCACCAATGAACCTTTCTCCAAGGTTACGACACTCTGCAAAGGCCAAGAGAAGAGTTCAAACTACAGTCCAAGCTTTGCAGATCAGAGCAGCAATTCAGTCCACATTCAGCAAGATATGTACTATTGGTAATGACTAATCACACACTTAGTGACATTAGATTCAGAACCATACTGTTTCTTCTTTCAGTGCTTTCTTTGAATAGCTTGGAAAATTCATAGTGCACTAACAGGGTGGGAAATACTCCTCCTGGTGTTCTTCTAGGTGACATCCAGTCCACTCAGAGATCATCAGCCCCCTTACCTTTACTTTCCGGTCATCTGCTGTTGTTTCATCAAACTGCTGACCCAGTTTAAAAGAGATCGTTGTATTTTTGAATGTGCTTTCAGTTCTGATGGTTACTATGTCTCCTTTCATACTGATGATCACATCAGGTCTTGCCAGGCCACCTAGTTTTCTGGTAGCTAAGCCCACTCCTAGAAATCAGAAGCAAAATAATCATTACATTCTAGCAAGCAAGAATCTCGGTATCCTCTCGTCAATCTTCAGTGGAAGAAAAAGGAACAGTTTCTTCTTGAATAGTGTAATGCTTGATTTAAATGAGATGCAAACTCTTCAGTTGTAGAAGTAGGAATAGGAACCTCAGCGTACAAAGACTGAGGCAGCCCCAGATGATAGACTGCACCTTCAGCAAGAAGTCAAGATATATGTGATTATACCCCTGTGCACATTTAGCTAAGAAGAAATACAGCTTGTTATGAATCTACATGAGTTTATGTAGACACAAAATAGAGAAAAAAAAATCAGGGGAAAATCTGTTTCTTTTAAAATCTTGGAAGAATTTTTTTTAAAGAAATTCCTGATAAATCTGAGAATTTGCACTTTTGTTGACAGATGCATGGGAGAAACTGGGTACTAAACTGGCAATATGCTCGTACTTGTTCAGTAAAACATACAGAAGACTGGGCAATTCCTAGGTTGCTATTAATGTTCCTTAAGGATCTTTACATCTAAACCTCAGTGAGAAGTATAAGTATGAAATATAAATAAAATTATTGCTATATAAGAGTAAAGAGCTGCAAAGAGCTTCAGGGAAATCCCATGTCAGAAACCTTTTGTATTGCCTAGTAAAAAAAAAACAGAAAGGGGATAGCTGTAGTTAGTGCCTTTGTTAGTGCAGTGTTATGTTCAGATGAAAAGATCTGCTTAAGAGGTTATGAAGTTATCTCTAAGGTGTAACACTTCTTGCAGCAATTATTCTATATTAATTCCATTCAGATGTTCAGAAAAAAATCTCTGCAGCTAGACTTTCCTCCCACATTCACTCTGGTTTATTAACTACAGTTCTTTTGTTACTTAGGCCAACATTTCAAATAAAAGGAATCAGTGTCTCAGTGAATCATTTCTATTGTAATGGCAATGCAGTAGCTAACTGTCTGTGCACTTACTATATAGGAATGAAGCCAGCAATAAAATGAAAAACAATGCCTAATTTATTACATTCCTGGCATTCTTCAGAAACAGATAGATTCATTCATAGGATTTAGATATCTGAAACTAAAGTGCCATGGGACATCAGCT
The DNA here is from genome assembly GCA_013399695.1 of Formicarius rufipectus. NCBI lineage: Eukaryota > Metazoa > Chordata > Aves > Passeriformes > Formicariidae > Formicarius > Formicarius rufipectus. The sequence goes on along the minus strand of VXAU01004177.1, from coordinate 191,902 downwards.
CCATTATATATTGTAAATTATCACAAGTCATGACTTGAACTGTGAAATCAAGAGAAACATAAAAAAAACTGCATCTCATGACAGAAAAACAAATTTTACCAGTTCAGTTCAGTTAGACAGAAGACAATTTATCTCAGTAATTTGTCACCTACCTTTTCGATTTTAGATGCAGAAATAAATAAATTAAATTATGCTAGAAAAATAATTAGAGTGCTTTTGTGGTCAGGAAGAAGGTACCATCTATGAGCAAAGGACTCCCAAAGGAAACTTACTAAAAAAAAAAAAAGAAAAAGCAAAAATGGAAGAACATTTCTTACCCAACTCTTTCATATAGTCGTCAAAATTCTCACTGGAAATGAGTTTCCAGGTTCCCACAAATCTGTTACACATCGTACAGCCTTTGCAAGGTGGTGGCTGCGCAGAGAGAGGCAGCAGTCACAACAGCTCTTGATGAGAGTCAGGGAGATTGTGTGCCCAACTCAGACCTCGCTGGCCTCCTTTTAAAGAGGTCCAGTCCTTGTAGTGGTCAGGAGGGGCCAATAGGAGAGGCAGTGCCAGGGCAAGACAATGTGCACCTTGTCCGAGGCAGCCGTGCCAGTACCAAGGCTCTGGGTGATGCCTGCCTCTGTTTCCTCCACTGAATACATCAGGGCTCTGAAGGGCACGTAGAGATGGGGATGGGATGTTACCACTGCACACATAGAGCAGTCAGGATGCTGCAGTGGGGGTGTCAGCAACATGGAGACCAATACAGGAGCACTGCATCCTAATGGCCATCTCATCCAACCTCCTGACCAATCTAGGGCTGACCAAAAGTTAGAACATTTTGTTAAAGGTATTGTCCAAATGCCTTTTACACAGTGACTGGCCTAAAGTTTGACCACCTCTCTAGGAAGCCTGTCCTAGTGTTTGACCACTCTCTCACTAAAGAAATGCTTCCTAATGACAAATCTGAACTACGCAGGACACAGATTTGAACCATTGCCATGCATCAAATCTCTTGGATACCAGGGAGAAGAGATCAGCGGCTCCCTCTCCACTTTGCCTCTTCAGGAAGCGGTAGAGAGTGTTACCACTATTATTATCTGTGTGCTAGCCAGACCAGCTAAAGCCATGTGGATTTTGGGAAGGAACTCTTAAGAAGCTGACGTACAAAGTGGTTTGTGGGTCTTTTTGACTTTCACGATCCATCCTGGGAAGGGTCTGTGGGTTTTATCATTTAAAGGTAGAACTAAATTATACATTTTCCTTCATCAGATGAGTGATCCAAACGTATGGGTCCTTCCTTGCACAGATCCTGGGCAACATCACAAAAAGAAGAAGCAGCCAATCTTTGCTGGTTCCCTTCTTCTGCAACTGGGAATATTCAGCAGATTGTTAAATGAGTGTTTAGCTTCTCTTTTTGACAGGTGGATGGCATGAAAAGGGGCTGAGTTTTTAAAGTGCTTATTCGTAGTTCAAAGTCACTTGGTGAGAGGTGAGCAGCTTTGCTGACTTGTGAGGAGGGCATATACTGCTCTCTTTTTGCCTTTCTGCACAGGGATAGTTGGTCTGTCACAGAGTTAAAGGAAGATTTAAGTCAGCACAGTCATATCAGTCATTGCATTCAAGTGTGCCCTATTATTGTCAGATTTCTGCAAAGTTCCCTGCTCCCATGAAGAGACTCTACAATCTCCTTGGATTCCTGTCTTCTCGTACTGGGAAGCTCTGAACTGGACCCACCATTCCAGCTGTGGCCTCATCAGTGCTGAGTGGAGGGGAAGGATTATCTCCCTCAATGTGCAACACTCCTAACACAGTCCAGGACATTGCTGACTGTCTTTTGCTGCCAGGGCTCATATTCAGCCTGGTGACCACCAGGACCCCCAGAACTTTTTCTGCCAAGTCAAAATGAAAAGATTGAAAAATTTGGGTTTTCAACACTCAATTTTATTTTTTTTTTTAAATCCACATTTAGAACTATTGTCTTGTGGTTAGTAAAAACCAACAAAGAACAAATCCATAAACCACATGTCTATTTAACAGTCAGGAATTTAAAGCATTGTAATCCAAGACACCTGAAACTATCTGAAACTATTTAGTGCAAGACCACATCCAATGTAATTCTATTCTTCCCTTTCCTAAACCATCTTCCTGAAGAAAATTATTACTTGGTAGATTAGGGGCTTCTTTTTGACTTGGGGGAACAGTACTTACCTGTTTACCTTTTTTATATGATTACACTTTCTGGGTTATTACCATTTATAAAGACTCTTCAGATCTACATTGTAAGAATGGAGAGACATGGGGATTGTAGGTTCATGGGACCAAATTTCTTGTGTTTAGTGTTGAAAGAGTGAGATGGAGCTCATGCTGAGCCAAAGAGAATGAAGTCTGGGTCCTGTCTTGAAAGCTGTCATAAGCAAGAAGGGGAACACACTGAGATAAATGATACAGTCTGAGAAGTCTGTGGTTGCGGGGAAATATGAAGGTCTTAAATTAGATATTTTGGTTATTTATGAAAAGTGATTTTATCCCATAGTTCATAACATCAACAGGTAAGTTGAGCAGAACTTTCCATTGCTGCACAGGTCTAAAGACACTGCAGTACAGGGAGGAAGTCTGGAGTAGTTGAAAGTGAAAATGAGGTAAAGAAGAACTCTTTCTCCTCCACAGTAGGAAGTAGATGCTGTATCTGTAATATGTAAATAAATGTAATATGTAACTTTGAAGTTGTTGTCCGCACAAAACTCTTGTAAAGCAGAGATGCATTATATCACATTTTGTGTAAAGAATAGCTAGCTCTTTTATCCAGTCTCTGGAAATGAGAAAGGTCCTCCTAAATGAAACTATCCATTATTTCTCAAGAAATAATATGAAAATATTCTACCGTCGCTCCTCAGGCATTCTTTGTTGTTTCATTTAATTGTCTTATCCACATAAAGGTATTTTAACACGACAAGGCTAGTGTCTTTGGGAAATAAAAGATGATTGGATGTTGTAAGATCAGGCCCAAAAAAATTCAAGAAGAGCAAATTAGTCAGAATAGAACAGCTACATTGCAGTACCAGTATCCTTAAGAACAAAAGTGACAGAGAATTATTTATACAGACAAACGCCCAGTCTTAAGCAGTCTCAAACAATGTTGACATTGCTACCATCTATCTCTTTGTCACTAAGAAAAATCAGTACTTTCATTTAAAGGACTTACAGTTTAGAAAGAACAAGAGCAGGGAATTGTATCAGTAGAAATAATTGTGGGAACCAATCTTTTCTTCAAGTTGAAAGGGAAAAAATGTCAAGGATTGTGAGTACATATGGTAAGGTGGAGATTTGATTCCCTTTTCTTGTTCATGGTTGGAGTGAAACAGGATTTGAGATAGAAATAAAACTTGATAAAAATAGTGAACTAAAAATACAGGGATTATTTAGAAATAAAAGTAAAAAAAATTCAGTCACAAAAAAAGGCTAAATTAAATTCCCAGGAGAGCAATGAGGGAAACAGAAATAAAAGGGGAGAACAGAGGTCAAAGACAGATTTGCTGAGAACACCAAGGCTGTTTTAACACCAACTTTACAGAGCTGAAGGATCAACTGTGAACATGGTGCCAGCCCCCTTCCTTTTCCCAATAGCTACATAGGAGGGTACAAATAGCTTCTTGTTTCCTTGGCTGGAGCATCCCACAAGACTAGACCAGGACAGCTGGGGCCAGGGGAATGAGTCCAAACTGCAGTGCACACACAGGGCATGACTACTCAGGATGTAAAAGTCCTTCAAGTTCTTTTCCGTGGAAGCAAAGAGTTAAAAGAAAAGCATAAAACCAACACAAAGGTCAATGCTCAGAATAAACCTTGCTTCATTTTTCTCATGAGCTGCTAAACATATGTGGGTGTGAGTCCGCTTTCCCTCTTGTCATCTGAGAAACCTGTAATGGAATAGTGAGTGAATATGCTACAGGGACAAAATCTGCTCCTCTCAGGATTCAAGGGTACCCGCTGCAGTAACTGTGTTGTCCATGGGTTTGTAAGGGTTTGGGAAGATCCTACTTTTTCAACAGGAAGTGCTATGGGATGATTTCTGAGTTTTGGGGAATAATTCAGCACAACAGAAGAGAGAGGGATACCTGTGCTGCTCTGCAGGCAAGGACAAGGCACTGATCTGCATTTAGCCCTTAGAAATGTGTGCTGTCACCTTCATTCAGGTCTGAGAGGAATCATCTGCAATTATTTAAGCAGTCACTTGGCTGCTGTCATTTTCAGATAATAAATTTTGGCCTTTAGAGAATAAATTTCAGATATGTTCATATCCTAAGAAAGGCATTACTAATACTTCATTACAGTGCTGTCCCTGTTTAAGCTTGTAGTCCGAGTGCAATTTTATTGAAATTTCCAAAAATTGATGTTTTAAGTGGCTTGATTCATTTGCAAAGTTTGAATTCATTTACTAGGAACTAAAATAAATGGTGATGCTTTCAGAAGAGATTACCTGCCTCTGAAATATCAGACTGTGAATGTTACAACTGGAACTGCTGGCTGTATTAAGATGGTAAGACTTCTGGAAAATAAAGGCTGCCCTATGAATATTGGAGTATTGTAAATTTGACCTCTGAAATACAGTATTTCCAAATCTGTGGACAATGGGATTTATTTAATTATGGACTAATATTTAACATCTATATATAGCTTATTTAAGTCTGTGTTTCTGCTTCTTATAATCACTGCTTACCATGTAGATTTTTTTTACCACTAATCTGTAGTTGAATCCTGCCTCTTCTAAATTATTTTGGTTTTGCTGAATGCTGAGTAGTTTTAGTATCGTATATATGGGGTACTCTGAAGCATTCTGACTTCCCATATTCATCTGCTGTTCTTTAAGTTGATGAGATTTCACAAGCAATGCAGCCAAGCTTAAAACAGAGCAGCTGCCTGTTCACAGCTTTTTAAACATTTTCTGCAGGATTTACTGATAATAATTCCGAACTGCTTTTAAACTACTCCTCAGCTCATGCAGAATATAGATATCCTTAATTTTCCCTTCACTAGTGTTATAAACAGTGAAAAAACTTGGGAACAGTCTGAGTCATGCAGAGGAAAGTTCAAGTGTATGTGAGGTCTCTTCTGCATGATTGCCTCTGACAGCTGACCTCAGGAATGTCAGGAATACGAGGCATTTAGTTCATAGATCTTAATCACAAAGCCTGAGATATGGTCATTTTCCCATTTAGTGGTTAATGCACACATTTTTAGATTTATTTTCCAGGTTTTTCCTAGAATTCTCATTTCTTTTTGTGTGCAGCTCGAATCCTCCCAGAGTAGGAATCATGACTTCTGTGGATGCAAAGTTTTAAGGTAGGAGATCAGGCCTATAAGCAGTAGAAGAAAGTAGTTTGAAAATAAGCTGATTGAAAACATGGTAACCAAAAGGTTTTTGCATCTAGAGAGGCTCATGTTCCCAAGACTGAACAAACCTAATGAACTAGTAGAAAATGCATGTAGTTAATAGAAGAAGTTGTACCACTAGTAAACTTGTAGTTTGCTACAGGATTGTAGTAAACCTGGGAGTACTTTTTAAGCTATGATTCTAAATTCAACACTTTTTGTCTTATCTAGGGCAAGATGAGATGTTAAAGAAAAGTGCATTAACTAAATAATCACAGGTGAAAGCTACAACAGCTATAATTTCACACTTGAGGTGGGAGAAAGGACAAGTTCAAGCCCCTTCAGACAGTCCCTGTGTTTAAAATTGTCTGCATTTGTACACAGAGGAGGTGCCTAATGCGCTGCTCATGTTTGGAAGCCAACACTGGTCATCCATAGCATCCACAAACATCCACAGGTCATCCTCTTCCCTGCCCCAGGAACAATAACTTTTGCTTGAAGCCAAAGCAAAGCAAGAAGAGCAGCCCCATTATTCCCTTGGCTGTGCACAGACTCCTTGCAGAGGGTGGCCTACCTGCAGCACTCACCACATGATGTCCCTGTGTCCAGGTCTGACACTGTCACACAGGTGTCACTCACTGGCCTGACTCTGATCCTTTTTCTGCAGTGAGATGGGTCACATTTACTGAGCGTGGCACTGCTCTCATATGATGCTTTCCCACATGGCACCCCTTCCTGCATTACATCCTCCCAAACACCCCTCTGACAAACTCCAGCACAAGCAGAGGTTGTAGAAAGCAGGACGTTTTATTGAATAGGCACAACAAGTTAGACTATCTGTGTATAACTGCTTTGGAATATATCTGAAAAAAGTACAGTTCTCTTCAAAACAGATTTGTGGAGTTTTTCTCCTTTGGTTGTTTTCCTGCAGCTTTAAGCATTAGTCCTGTGTGAAAGTGGCTTCTTCATGCTTTTTCATAAACTCTTTTGCAGAAAACATTATTCATAGTGCATTCCTGTAAAGAAAATAGAGTTCAATCAGCTTTTAATTCTCACTAAATATCTGTTAGTCAGAAGGTACAGAATTACTTATCCATTTGGAACCAGTGTAAGAAAAATTTGCATTTCCCCTCCTCTAAAACCAATTGCCAAAACAGTTAAATTCAGTTTTGAGATCTTCAGAAGCAGAGGTCTGAATACAAGCACATGGCTGAAAGAATATTAAAGGACTGCTCCAGTGACCTCCAGGAGAATTCTAATCCTTTAAAAATCTCAAAAGAAGAAGTTCTGTGGAGAGTTACTGGACCCTGGAGCTGGGCATTAGTCATTTTTAATTTTACCTTTTGCAGCTGTGGCTTATCTTCTTCAGACTTGTGTGCATAACACCTGAACACACACAGACCTGTCAGACTTGCAGCTGCTGCTTTCAGCCTCTGCATGATAGGCATCTATTTTTCTGTCAGATCAAACTCAGTTTTGTTCAATCTTTCTTCATGAAGTTGCTATTAAAACCTGTTTCTAGTTCTTCTCTGCTGGTCTCTATCCAAATAAATTTAAATTTTAAATTCATGGACATATTATTTTTTCCTAGGGGAGGGCAGAACTCTTCAGGAATTTCGTATATGTGTATGATTTTGTAGCATGTAGGAATCTCAGCTGCCAAAGATGAACACAATTTTAGTCCTCTCCCAGACTCTTCAAAGTGTATTTCCTAAAACTGAAGAGCTGTGCTGGGAAGCCCCAGACTGTAGGTGGGTCTTACTGGCACCAAGTCAAGGACAACAGTCACTGACCAGACAAAACCAACTAACAGAGATTGGATACAGGTTTCCTTTTTTGCTCTAACATCATGTTATTGACACAGTTGATGGTGGTACATGGGATTGTTGTCACAGGTGGCTGTTGAGCCTCTGCCGAAGATGAACAGAAGTATTCTGCATCACCTTAGAGCAGATGCACTTAACACAGACATTGTGTTAAGTTTTCTCTATACTGTCCCGGACTTAGAGATTATGATATATAAAAATAAAAATTTCCCTAATTGGGATGTTGGGTTTTTTCTTCCCTACGCTTTCCTAACCATGTCTTGCTAACGAATGGAGACAGGTATGTCCATACCATTCCATGATTTTAACAGCATTTCAGTTTCAACTAGCATTCCAGACTCATTAGAGAGACTTCTCACCAGGTGCACAGAGCGCTTTCAAATTCTTTTCCCCTTCCCCTTTGAATCCAAAGTCATACATCAGCCAAACATGAATTCTGCACACGGAATTCAGTGATTAAGTAACAAAACTGAACGCACCACCACCAGGTTCCCATCCACCACTTTTCTCTTTATGATGGTCTCCTTTCCGTCCCACTTCTGCACCTGGTTCAGTACGCCATTGTCTAGGGTTATGACATTCTGCCAAAGAAAAAAATACAAAGTGTGGCTGTTTCATCAGGGTTCTCTAGGCTGAAGAGAAGGCTGTCTGCATGTCCAGACAGAACTGAGCATAAGGCATCCATAGCAGTTTTACCTGTGAAGGCAGCATTTCTACATTGAATGTCAAAATGACAACTCTGCCCTCCTACTCCCACATCCCTTCTGAGAGATGTATTTGCAAAGTGCCATTTTTGGACTCACCTTTGTTTTTCTGTCATCTGCTGTGGTCTCATCAAACTCTTCACCCAGCTTGAAAGAGATCTCTGTATTTTTGAATGTACTTTCTGTTCTGATGGTTATCACATCACCATTGATGCTGATAGTTACATTGGGCTTGGCAACACCAGCCATCTTCCTGGTAGCAAAACCCACACCTGTAAATAAGACAGAAATTTTTATCTTTATTCAAGGTTTTTCTCTTGTATGTTGCAAAAAAAAAAAAACCACTCAAAAACCTTCAGTGCTGTTTCTAGTACTGCTTTCTGAATTTTATTAATTCTCTGTTGCAGAGGTTCCTTTGTAACACCTCACTAGCTTGGGACTACTATAGACCAAGCTGGGTGGGTTGATGAAAGTAAATTCTCTACTCTGCCATGGTCAAAATAGTAAAACTTGTATTTTGAAGACTGAGATGAGATTTTGTGCCAGGTATTTGCACATCAACTTGTTCAGAGTAACTGAGGTAGCTTGTACTCTAACTTGTATGCTAAGTGTATCTAAACATAAATAAACAGAATCATATGGCAGTTTCTAAGCCACATAAGCAGCAAACAAACAAGAGGAAAAAAAAAAACCAAAACGCAAGCACTTTTTAGATTTATCAGGGGTTAGGCTGAATATAAGGAAATGATTAAGAAATAGCTGGCAATGGTTATGTCCTGAGTGAAAACTGGAGTAAAGATTAAGAGTGCAAGAGTCTCACTCAGTGAAAGCTTTTGAATTCTGCATCAGACACAGTGAGTATTTTACCCCTGATCTGAAAATAATCCCCCAGTTTTTTACCATGTACTAATTGAATCACTGCAAGTTAACCCATGTTTCCTCCACACTAACAGAATGTTGAAAAATTTTAAAGCCAAATTTTTTAAATGCTAAGCAAGAAGCCTACACCTCTAGAGAAAAGTGTTAAATGTCAGATCTTTGCAAGTAACTGCATGAAGCCATGCAATTTTCTTTGTTACTAATCACTGGAGGCAGCTACAGAGTTTTATTTGGTATAATAGCCATGGCAATTAACTGTCCAGTAACAATATAAAGCTGTTTAGATGTGTTGCTCTTAGAAGCTTGCTGCTTTCTAGCACCACACTGCTTTCCATATCCAAGGATAAAAGCTAATTCACACAAGGTATTGCAGTGACAAGTTTTACTTTCATTTCTAACTCTACTAATTAGGCATGCATAGACTTGGCTTACCTGAAATTATTCCTCCCAACCAAAGTTTTCTACTTCACAGGAATTTAATACCACTAATTCAACAGCTGAGTTCTCCAGTTTAAGACCACCTGATCAAAATAGTTGGACCAAACCCCCCTTGATAAACAGCATATCCAGAGAAAGCAAGTAAAGAATAAAGTTCAAAATGGGCATTTCTTCCCTGTCCCAGATACAATAACTTGAAATAGCAATTCTCACCCAGTTCTTTCATATAGTCCTCAAAGTTTTCACTTGAAAGGAGCTTCCAGGTGCCCACGAACTGCTCGCCCATTTTGTCAGGCTAGAAAGATGTCTTCCACAGGTTCAAACAGAAATGCAGGACAGGAGGATATTATGAGCTCCAGGAGATGAGGACTTATCTTTAAAAAGGAGCCGTGGCCACATGATGCTCAGGGATGACCAATGAAGAGGGAGCCCCAGCACCCAGTATGTTTCTTCCTCCCTTACCCCTCCTTTGCCAGTAGGTCATAGTGTTATTATTCATATGCTTTTACTAGTACAAAGATCACTGTCTTGTTTTTATTTAATTATTTTTGTCATTCAAGAACACTCTACCTTAAAGGTGAATAATTAAATCAGACAGGCTTTCAGAATAGAAAAGTAAGCTCAAACCTCAGAGGGTTATGTTCTCACCCTAACTTTTCCCTTTTATTTCAGCCCAGTATCAAAAGGACAAATATCAGTTCCTAGACTGTAAGATCCAAAACACTCATTGGGATAATTTAGTTTGCTTTCTGCCCATCTGCAGTCAGCAATTTTCTCCACAGAAGCACAGAATTACAGGAAAAAGTGGGTTTGGAGCAGAGTGCTTCTGACTGTAGAAGGGTAAGGCAATAAAATTGCATTCTTGATTGGAGTATCCTTGTCATAACACCACCGAAATCTATTAAACTATGGGTTGTAATCCACTTTTATGTGATGGAGAGGGGATATGGGGCTCTGTGACAAGAAAAGTAACAAAACAGAGGATTTCTCTCCCTTTTGCTCCCATGCTTTCTGAAGACCTATGTCCCATTGACTAGCCTTATGAGTAGTTATAGTAGCATAAAGCTAAACTCTAGTATTGACGCACCAAAGGTCCCTGGACACTTCAGTTGTTTGAGGCAAAGTGTGTACAGGCCTGACATAATGAGGTCCATCTTGACTGATGCCTTAAGCCCTGTCATATCTGTGTCAGAAAGCAGTCAAACAATTTCTTAGACTTTTCTTTGTCTGTAATGTGCTATTCCAATGGCAGAAGGCACCTAATAAGTGCAGAGTCCAGCCCCTGCAATTCCCTTTAGGTGAATTTCCAGGAATTACTCTGATGGTTGCTAGGCATCAAATATTGTAGTTGGTGTCTTTGTAAGTAACAAAGTTATAGAAATATTATTTATAAAGGATTGCAATATCACAGGGACATTTGGAAGGGAAGGGAGGTCAGGAGGTCTCCAGCACATCCTCCCACTCAGGCAGGGTCACCCCTGAGCTCACACCAGGATATGCCCTGTTTGGGTTTAGAAAACTCCAAGGATAGAGCCAGCACAACTTCCCTGGGCAATCTGCACCCCTATCCAGCTGACCTCAGGGGGAAGGAGTTCCTTATCTTCCCTCTGAACCTTTCTACTTTAAAATTTTGTTTCTAGTTTCTCATCCTCCCACCATTCACTGTCATGAAAAGCTTCACTTGACCCTTCAGTTGCTTTCCTGCAGGTGTTAAGGGCTGCTGTAAACACTCCCAAAACTTAACCAGGATGAACCACGGTGTCACAGCTTCTTCTCACAGAACACTGGCTCTAGACTCCTGAGAGTTCTGTGGACCCTGAACTCACTCCAAAACTGGATGCAGTACTCTGGATACGGTACTCTGGATACAGCCTATTGAGTGCTGAGATGAGGGGAATAATCACCTCCATCAACCTACTGGCAATATTTCCATTCATACAGTCCAGGATGTTTTTGGCCTTTCTGCTGCCAGAGCTCAGCTCACTGCTCATCAGGATGCTGAGGACCTTTTCTGCAGGGCTTTTCCCCAGGCAGTGTGTGCCCAGACTCACTGCTGTATGTTTGCACATAATTACTTACCCTCTTGTGCCTTTAAGATAGCAGTCTGTGGGGAAAACCTGTTCTTTTTTACCTGTTTTTTTTTTCTTTTTCCCCTAGAGTAACTAATTTTAGATTTGACCTATTAAGTTTTGGTGCTTTTTTTTTGCTTATGTTTTTGTTGTTGGTTTTGTTTGTTTGTTTATATTAACTCACTTTGGGCTAATTCAAAAATAAAACACTATTCTAATTATTGAAGCTGCTGATGTCTTTATTGGCTGGTTTTCCCAGAGTATCACATGCTCAGGTCCTCTTTAATAGGAAACTCTGAGGGGCTCTCAAGTTTGTTTCTTTATCTTGAGGATTTTTGCTTGGGATTGTTGGCTTGAGAAATGCTGCACTGTGTGTGAGCAGCTTGCAGGAACATGAAAACTCAAATCCAGCAATGAAATAATGAGAACTGAAAGCACTGTTGCTGCAGTGCATCTTCTCCCCAAACAGAGAGGATGTGATCTGGAAGAACTCAGTTCCTGTTCGTACTTTTCTTGTCACACTGGTCTGTGTGTGGCTTACTACAATTAGCTTTTATTTCTTTTGAGTGGAAATAGGGCTTTTATATTAAAAACTATAGCTTGAGAGGGGGAATTGGCCTTCTTTTGGTGTTAGCAGCTGTCTGCAATGCTTGTGCTGGTGGAACAGTGTTTTGAGAGAGTTGAAGCACCTTTCTGTGGAAATCAGTTTGGGGCAGACAAGTGCACCCTCCATGTACAATCAATTACTTGCACTTATTTAAGGTGAATCTGAGATGTATGTGGATATCTCGCAAATGTGATGATTTGAAAATGCAAGAAGGAAGCCAGTTTGTGGATTGACTTGTTTGTTTACTTCAAAGCAAGCAGCTATCTGGGAACAGGCTTACAGCTCTCACTTTGAAAGTAGCCTACCAACAGTCTCCTTTCCCTCAAAAAAGACTTACAGTGACAAGAGATAAACTTTTGGCACTGATGTCATCTACAAATCATGCCTGCTCTCTGGGGCAAAGGCATACAGCCCTGCTGATAAGGACTACAGTTTTTAATGGGCATGAAGAAATTACTGAGGCTTTGAGCCTGGAGGTTTAAGCAAACCTGTGACTCATGTCACTTGGAGAAGCATCTTGACATCACGAGCTGGACAATCTGGCTAAACAGCCTTATGGTCACTGGCACTGGTGTGATTAATACCATCAAAAGAAAGGGCATCCTCAAAAGAGTAGAAACATCCTCTAAAACAAGCAGAAATTTTAAAGAAACTACAGGAGGTAAGAGGTAGACTAAGAAAAGGAAGCAGAGGAGGGTCTAGTACAGTGAGTAAATGCTGGTAAAGGAAATTCACCTCTTAATCCTGATATGAACTGATGCAGCTCAAGTCTGCAAACAATGAGAGACTGTTTGCATTGTGGTTTTGAGGTGCTGTGACCTTTAAGGATAGTTCCTGATGCAGAAGATCTAGAAGCAATCACAGATCACAGAATTATGTGATTCTGTGAAGTGGAAAGCAGCAGCTGTGCAGGGGAAATCAGTGGATGGGAAACTAATGGTGATGACTTAACTCTTGTTCTGTGAGTCAGATCATGGTGGAGATCTACTTGAGATAAACTTTCTACAAAAGTAAGCACAATAGTAACCTCCCTTTGGCTCTTTCAGGCTTGCAGGAGGGATGACGCTACTTACACTACAGTATGTGAGAAAGAAGATGTTTGTTCCTGTAGTGAAGATATGTCACTTGGGACAGTTTTAATTGTAGACTGTGCCAAAGTTACCCTGGTACTTTATGTAAGAATGGAATTATCAAAGCAAAAATACAGCTTACTCTCAAATGTGAAAACATAAATTAACAATTATGACCATTAGCAACATTCTACTTAAATGGTTTCTTTCTCCAGTTCCTTCTTGTCCCAGAAGGGCAACAGTGTACAACTCCTTCGACTGCTATGGGTATTGAGCCAGAAACTTGCCAGTGAGCAGAAGAGTATTGGCCTCACACATTTGTCTCCATAGTTCTGCTACTCTTTGAATCAAAGGCATGGATGAAAATACATCCATACTCAATTCCACACCTGATGCCATAGCAGCCTATTAGCCCATTGACAATGACTTCTGTTGAAAACTTCCTTAAAAGGGATGCAGACTCTGTGTGGGGTTGGTTAGTAGTGGCACAGCTAGCAATATCCATAGTAAGAAAAAAAATACATATTCTTGCCAAAGCTATTAGAAATGGGGATTTTTCCTTAAGCAGCAAAGGAACTGTGACTTTGATGCAAGCTTTCTGTTCAGGCACGGTAATATCTATTGAAAAGATGTGCTATAGCAGGCCTATGACAGGAAGAAGGGACCCTGTCGCACTGCTTAGTACTGCTGCAATATAGACCAAAGTGAAAGGTTTTCTTAATATTTGTCTGGCTGGATGCCAGAATGGGAGTCTGTTCTAAGGCCCCAGGGTAATGCCAAGAAAGGTGATCTAATGCTGAAGGGCAGACAGAAGCAGGTAAAATAATGCCCATCTCTGCTCACCAACTTGCTACTTTCGTTTCTGATTAATGTTTTGGACAGGTGCATTTCCTTAGGCTTCTGCTTAGCCAGGAAAAGGTATAACTAAAATTTCAGTACTCATGATACATTTACAAAATGATGACTTCAGGTGGTTTGAAAGTTCAAGTGGCCAACTGATTTTCAGTGTTATTTTTTTTCCTTCTGGGGAAGGAGGTCAACAGGAGAAACAGAAGATCCTTTTTCCTTTGCTCAATCTGCAGCACCAAACTGAGGTTCCCCAGCTCACGACTGTGGCTTCAGACCTCACTCAGGACTGTGGGTTACTATTGCAAATGGTTGCTCTGTTGCAAGAGTCAGATTTGCCAGCAACAATGAATATATTGTTTCTTTGAGTGGCTAGTGGCACCTTGAGTGGCACCACTCTACCCAGTTTCACTGCTGGGCAGTGACATTTGGACACCTCAGGCTGGTGTGCCCCAGCACTTGATTTTTAACTTTTAGTGATTCTGTGTTCTTATATTTCCTCCTGAACTCCAGCCCATCTAGTGAGTCTCCACATGCTTGAATAGGTTTCCAGTATCTGAAAGCAGGACCATGTAAATTGGAACATCTAAAAGTGTTTCTGAAACCCAAAGCTAAGTTTGTGGTAATGCTAAGAAGAGAAATGAAATCTCATAACTCTGAGGCATAGATCAAGCCCAAAACAAAACCTGGTGGTTGACACTATTAACTGGCAATTAAAATATGCATAATTATGTTTTCTGGACTTGCTTTAAAGAGGAAGAAAAAGTGCAGATATGCCTGGAGGGAATGGCAAGCCTCTGGACCCTTGCCTTCTCATGAGAGTAGTGTCGACAGCTGAGATTCTGACTTTTCTCAGCAGATGGCATGGCAATGATATATGCTCTCAATCATCTGTGGCTCATGGCACGGGACTGCTATTCCTGAGGAAAACTCTTGACTTCTCGTACACTACTCTAACGTGTATACCTCTCATTCCTGGAGCAAGACAGTTGGCAGTGCGAATCCCATCAAGCAATGCTATGAATTTTAGGGAGTGAATTAAAAGGAATATCAGAATATCACTCGTTGCCTGGGCAAAGAGGCTGATCCCCACCTGACTCCAATCTCCTTTCAAGTAGTTGTAAAGACTGATAAGATCTCCTCTGAGTCTTCTTTTCTCCAGGCTAAACAATCCCAGTTCCCTCAGCCGCTCCTCATATGACTCGTGCTCCAGTCCCTTCACCAGCTGCACCGCCCTTCCCTGGACATGCTGCAGCACCTCAGTGCCCAGAACTGGACACAGTACTTGATGTGCAGCCTAACCAGTGCTGAGTACAGGGCAAGAATCTCTTCCTTGGTCTTGCAGGCCAGGATGCCATTGGCCTTCTTGGCCACGTGGGCATACTGCTGGTTCATGTTCAGCTGCTGTGCATCAGTACCCCCAGGTCCCTCTCTGCCTGGCTGCTCTCCAGCCACTCTGTCCCCAGCCTGTAGTGCTGCATGGGGTTGTTGTGGCCAAAGTGCAGGACCTGGCACATGCTTTGTTGAACGTCCTATCACAGGCCTCAGACCATTGATCCAGCTGTCCCAGATGCCTTTGCATTGCCTTCCTATCCTCCAGCAGATCAACACTCCCAAACAACTTAGTGCCATCAGCAAACTTACTGAGAGAGCACTTGATTCTCTTGTCCAAATCACTGAGAACTGGGCTCAGTACTGAGCCTGGGGGAAAACCACTGATGGCCTACCATTAACTGGATGCACCATTCACCACCACTTTCTGGACCTGGTCATCCATCCACTTAACTCAGCGAAGAGTTCGAGCCATGGGCTGCCAGCTTTTCCAGGAGAGTGCCGGGAAGACAGTATCAAAGGCTTTGCTGAAGTCTGGGTAGACACAGTAGTACTGTGAGCAATACTCACAGGCTTTCCCTCATCTACTAGGTGGGTCACTTGATCAGAAAAGAATATCAGGTTCGTCATGCAGAACCTGCCTTTCCTAAATCCGTGCTGACTGGGTCTGATCCCCTGGTTGTCCTGTATGTGCCACATGATCGCACTCAAGATGAACTGTGGCATGAACGTAAGTGGCATGAACACAAGAATCAGTATCAAGAGTTGAAGAACTGAGTGTCAGAAATGCTGCTTTCAGATGTTAAGGATGAATTCCTGGGTCACAGATCCCAAGGTACTGGTTGATTCATGAACATCTCTCACAGGTCTGTTGTAAAGAAATAGACCTGGTAGAAGAAAAATTTACTGTTTGTGTTGCACAGTTGTTAATCCAGTTTCCAGTTATTGCCTATAACAAAAACATGTCCCTTTTTCCTAGAACTAGTCCAATGTTTATATATTCAGCTTTTGTCCAGGGCTTGCAGGGCCCATCCTGAATGGGAGGAATAGAGTGCCTCCTGCTCAGGAAAGCTGAAACTTGGACTGTGCTAGTGGAAGGTGGGGTATGCAGGTTTGAATTCACTGGGCCTGAAGTGGCTACAGAAATTGTGTCTCCAGATAGTCAGAGAGTGGGAGATAGGGAAGTGTCATTCAACTGTTTTGGTAATTTTTTTATTAGAAAGACAGTTGTCTGCATCTGCATGGATCAAAAGCGTGTTCATGGTTGGTAAAGCTTCATGGAGATTCTCACACATGGAGAGGGCTTCAGAGAGATGCTCCTTCTCCTTCAGTGAGCTGGCATGGGCATTTCCTCCCATAAGCACGTTGGTAGTGAAGATCCGTCTCTTTAGGACCTACATTTCTTTTTATTTTGCATATGAAGAGTTTCCCGTTTACCTTGACACTGAGGATACTTCAGCTTAAGTATTAAGGATCTGTTTGGTTTTTCTTTATCTAGCATTTCTCATTCCAGCTAACAGCTTATTTCACTGTGCAACAGCATAAATTTGTATTCTTCTGATATCTATGTCTCAATCTCATTTATTGAAATCTTTGTCATAGGCTGACACTTATTAGGAGAGAGTACTTGATTGGAGAAAAGACGATGAATTAATGCATACATGTAGTCTTCAAAGTTAGTTCTAAATAAACTACCTTTAGGATGGTGTTCAAGTTGCTCACTGAGTGAAAAATACCAGCCCATTCACATTCCTTCCTATGGGAAGATGAACATGTGAAATGGGAAGGCATCAGGCAGCTGGAAACCACTGAACCCACCTTCATTAACTAACCAAGACAAAAAGGAGTACTACTTCTGGTTCAAATACCCACTTGCTGTTAGCCCAGTTCTCTTTTTGTGGGTTGGGTGAAGTGCTCAAATGATCACCTTGATCACTTTAAAATCCCTTCAGGTAGATTTCAAGAGTTACATGTCATAAAGATATTTTTGGACTCTGTCTTGGGAAAGTACAAAATCTAAGCCACACTGAGCAAGGTGTCTGTGAGGACTCTATCTACAGGGAAAGTGGTGTTATCTGTGGCATTTGATTATCACTTGATGCTGCAGTAGACCACTGTGCCTTGAAAGAACTGCTGGCTTCTCCAGGCAGATTCCACACGCTGCAGCAGTGAACAATGCAGTATGAGTAACTGATGGCATATGGAGATGCTGTGAAACAAAGCCTTTAGAAAGGAGTCTTGCTGTGATGAACGTGTTTTAAAGACATACCTGATCCTTAAAATGGTAATAGAATGTCATCAAATGTTGGTGAATTAAACATGTGTTATTAATAAGATACCCAATGCAGAAAAGCTTTGGAACTTTCACCGCCAGTCTTAAAAAAACTACAGAACCACTGGATGACCACAGAGCTCTAACCCAATGGTCCAAATGTAAATGTTAGCAAGGCCAAGGTTCTTCCAGAGCTTGTAAGTCATCAAGGAAAGTGCTTGATAATTCAGTTCATACAGGCACAATTCAGCACAGATTTGCAGTATTTCACTAATCCTAAATCATAATAGTTTTTTATGAGTTTCACAGTGTCCTTCTACATCTCATTAGGAATACAGGATGAAATTACCCCCACGAGCACTGATGAGAAATTCCTCCATGTAACACGAGAACTTGCCTGTGAACTGTTTTGATTATACTTGAGATATACAATAATATATTTACAAAACAATAAGAAAAGGTCTTACAAGTTGTTCTGGTTCCTGCCAGGACAAGGTTAAGTTTTTTAGTAGCCAGGAGGAGGCATGGCTAGGACCCAGAGGTTATTCTATCCTGCCTCACATCATTTTCCAAGGATGGGGGAAGGGACCCCTTCTGGGTCAGGGAAGTGTGGCACTGGTTTGTGTATTGCTCATTTCCAGTTGGTGAGCATTTCACCTGTGAATTGTTCTCCTTTCTTCTACACCCTTTTATTAATATTGTTGCTGTTACCATACATTTTCTTATTTCATTGCTCTTTCCAGTAAATTGTTCTTATTTCAACCCATGATCTTTACCTTTTGTGCCTCCAATTCTCCCCAGCCTGCCACCAGGGGAGTGGGAGAGTGAGCGGGCAACACGTGGTTTGGAGTGTTTCAGTGGTAACACTAAAATGGGGAACACCATTCCTAAACCATGATCCAAGTGTACTGAAAGCATCCCTGTAACTAATCTGCCAGTTATGTTGTTAATTAAAATTTACAAATAGACTGACAAATTGATTTGCTGAATTTGTTGCTAAAGGAAGTAGCTGAGCAATGCTGAAGTTGTTTTCTACAATGGTGTAGAGGTAGTCTAACACTGAATAGTCCAGATCAACGAATGGGCTCATCCTTGGGTGAACATAGCTCTCTATAACCAAACAAATCATGAACTCTGTTAGCACTGCAAAAATACTACGTGCCTAATAGGATCTAATCTAGCTGCATAACGTCTTCTGCTCTGTGAAGCAGAAAATGTTGAAGACTGCTTTCTCCACTGGTACAGCAAATTACTCATGTGTTTCCTGAGCATTTGCCAGTACATAACCTGAGTATGGTAACTGTTTTAAAAAAATTTTTTTGTCAAGTAGCCAGTTCTAATATCAAAGCAGTTAGTGAGCTTGAGATGTGTCTCTCTGTGTTCTTCTGTGATCTGTATTATGGTGTGAACAAGAGTACCAGCAGTGCCAAAAATCAGAGTGCTGTTACTCAGGAGGGAAGCACCTCTCTTTGTCTTAAATCAGGGCTTGTTAATGCCATCAAGATGAGTGGAAAGGCAGGCACTGACTCCAGACAGCTACATCAATGATACTGATGAAAACTGAGCTCTCTCATTCAAGTTTGTGAAAAGGCAAAGGCAAAACAGAATCATTGCTCAATTTATTCCTATCTGTGTATATTAGTTTCTTTGCATGCTATGAAGTTGCTTACATTCCCTGCTCTCCAAACTCAAGCTTACTGCACTTGGGAGCCTTTGTCTTTGCTGCCTCTTCTCAGGCCCAGCTATTCTCATCTCCTTTTCAAGTACTGGTGAATTTTTCCCTCCCTCTATCTACCTATCAAATGGGGAATCTACTTTGTTGAACACACCAAAGTGGATAAAGGCAAAGCAAGGCTCATAGATGTTTTTATGTTTTGCTTAACAGAATGGTAAAATTGAGCCTTTTACTGATTTGTTATAACATATCCTATAAAATCTAACAGCTTTATTCCTTTTTTGGAATCCATAGAATTCTTTTAGTGTAGATGAGGATGCAGCAACTTGCTTCTCAGGACAAACCTGAAAATCAGGTTTCTGGGGCCCACGGAATGGAGCAAGTATGTGGAGGAAGATGTTTCCAGCTATAGGGACCAAGCAAGTTGCTAACACCTTTTGCTGCTCTCCAAAAGAACTATTTCTAAAGCACAGGGAAGAAATTTCTTACTCCTTGCATTTTATAATGCTACCATTTTAGAGGATTAACTAGGGATTTACTTCAAGCAGTGGTGAGTTTCTGGCATCTGGAAAAGATGAGCTATTTGTTTGTGTCTAACATTCTTGCTGGAAGCCCTGTGTTGTGATACTGCTGCAAAAGAGCATGTGTGAAAGAGTCTTGTTATCAAAAATTAGACTCCAGACTCAGTCCTTAAGAATATTTGGATCTTTTAAGTAATCCATTTCTCAAAACACTGAAATAAATGTCACTGTAAGTCACCTATTTCCATATGACCCAGTCGCAGAGTAGTAGCATGTGCTTGCAAACCAGAAGGAGTTGTTGACTTGGATCTTCAGCTTCAGTTGAGATAATTAAGGGCAGATAACCTTAATTCAGCCATAAGGTTATAATTGTTAAATTGCTGTATGGGCAGTTCAGCAGCTGTTCTGTTGCCCCCAAGAGAGCAATCTGTACTTGGACTATGTCCTTGTGTCCCCAGACTATGTCAAACACAGGGTTTAACTCTCTGTTGGTAAAGACAAGATAAATTATTTTATATTTTCTGACTGCTCTGGTTTGGCTGATACCCTGAATGAGATTGTCCTGAATAAATGTGGATGCCTAGAAAATGGATATCTATATCAAAGCAAGTAATCTTGAGTTCCTCTTTATACTCAACAGAAGTCCAGTGGTGCATTACAGAGTACAAATACACTAATTTTAAGGTCACTGCCTATGCTAGAAGAATGCTTCTGTCAATTGTGTTATTATCTTGTAAAGATAAGGAAGAGTGCTCCTATGTGAAGCTCTGTATCTCCATGTCAAAACTGAAGATGAAATACATTCTGCATGATTACAACAGTGATGACAGTAGGATGCACTCAAGGTGTTTATCCATTCACACCAACTGAATTTGAGCAGTTGAGTGATTATAAAATTATGGTTGTCCCCATCTCTAGTACTTAGTGTTTTCCTCTTAAATTAGAATCGACGTGATTTGTAGACCACTGAGCATAGTTTTCCAATAATATCTTGAAACACTGGTCAGCATCCAGTCTTCTCTGTACAAAGCCACAAATCATTTCCTTGATTTTCAATAGTGTCTCTTTGTAATTATAATATCCAGATGACATCTTGGCCCTTAAGTAACCACTGCTTTGTATTCCTGTAATCATCAGGGAGCTAGTTAAGCACAGCAGATGAAATAATCTCAACAATTTAATAGATACGTTCAAATTTGAATAATTATCTTGCTAAGTCTAAATTCTGATTTTATACAACTTTGGGAAAGAAAAAATATTCCTAGATAGAAGAATGTTGTCTTTAAAACTCTCCTGCCTTTCTTTTTTATTTCTTAAGAAAAACTGATAATGTTCTTGTATTGACTTGAAAAATAGCCCTCAAATTGGCAGCAAATGTGTTGTGACTTCCTTTGGTGAAAGTAAGTGGTTTAATACGGCACATCATCTCCACAGTTTTGGACAAGTACTGTAGTATTTGAGAAACTTAGTGACTAATGACTGAGCAAGACAGCACCCTGACCTTCCGCCACCCAGTCAGCTACACAGGCAATCAAAGAGGGTGAAAGCAGCCAGAACAACAACCTCCTTCCTGATTTTTCTAGATTTCTAGGCAGTATCTGTTCCAAGAAACTCAAGTACTCTCCTCATTCTGCAGATCTTGATGTGATTGATACGCTGACTTTGGCTTCCTTTGAATTTTCCTCACCTAAGAGGGAAGGATATGCAACAGCTCCAGTAAAGACAATTTCTGTTATTTTAGACTTGGCTATAAATCATAAGCTATTCTTTATATTTTACATCTAATTTTCATAGAGTCTGTCATGTTCATTTACCTCAAACTTGTTCTTCAGTGGATTTTGTTCCTGTAGTGTGACCTGACTATGCAGAGAACACGGATCATGTCAAGGCACATGCTGAGACACCCTCTCACTGGACTGAAGACTGAGAATGCGCTTCTGCCACCATTTCCCCTTCTGTTATTTGTCTCCTGATTATGTACTCTGTGGTGTCCCGTTTCTGGACCTTGTTTGGTGACCGCTCTCCACAGCCAAAATGCTCTGAGGAAATGCAAAAATAATCACAAGCCTTCTGTTATGACACAGTGATACTTGAAATTATATTTCACTTCACTTCTTAGACTGGTGTTTCTATTCTACTTTAGCTATAGAAGCTTAGACATTTGGGTTAGTTTCACTTAATTTCAACAATTCCACAACTGATTAGTCAACTCAGCTAAGTTCGTCCACTAAGCTCCAGCTACAGACAAGGTTCAGTGAGAGGCAGATCCAGGCCACATACTAATGGAGTATATTTTATGGCAGGATGCATGTGGAAGTAAACTTATCTTTCCATTGGCTGCAGAGAGAACACAAATGAATACCCTAAAATTAAACCTCCTCTCTGAACACAGTTTGGTTTTGCAGAATCAAAGAGTGATTATGCAACACTCAGAAATGTCCATAATCTATCCTGGGGTTTCCTGATGCAGACCATTCACTTACCTGGTTTTGTGTAAAAGCACTGGGCAGCAGTCAGTACTGGCTTAATTGAATACTAATAATTACAGATGAAAATATGTATAAAATCCTCACCAATAAACCCTGTGGATGGCACAAAGAGTGGTAGAATGATAAATTATGGCAGATGAAGGGCTGGTAGTGCAGCAGGAGCTGGACTTGGTAACAAACAAAATGTGCTGCAGCACGCATATAAAATGGGATACTGGAAAATGGTACATTTGTAAAAGATTTTGATCAGACCACCAAGTGTTAACAGCAGTCTAACAGTTTGACAAACAGGGCTAATATGATTCTTGAGGGTTTTAAGAAGAGTAGGATACTTTTATGGTATTAAGACTGTGAGATTCATTGAGAAGCCACAAATTTTCTGAGCAATAGGACATGTGTCTCTCAGTGAGGGTCATACAAGGCTTGAATGGCATAGAAGCAAAGACTGAGAAGGAAGCTGAACGCTGTATAATCATCTTGATTTCACTGCAAGCACACAGCAAAATGTTAAACTGTTATGTTGATATAGCTCCTTATTCTAAGGCATAACAACAGCCTCTGTCTCCAAGTGGAAACTGGACAAATTAAAAATAGAATTTAGGTATACTGCCTAAGCAATTGAGATTGATAAAGCCTGACAGGATTTCCCTGTATCTTGCTTACAAGTCAGTACCACTTATTTTCATCATCATCATCATCATCATCATGTCTCCAGAAGATATTTTTTAGTCAAATTAAAATTATCTGTTCTACTTGCAGTCTCTACTGTGTGAAGCTGAATTATTTCAGAAATACCGAAGTAGGGCCAGATTAATACCTTAACTTCTACGAATTTGATGCAGAAATCACACCTCTCATGGTTTTGTTAAAATCCTTTGTCACTTCTGTTCCTGGGTATAGAATATCTATTTCTATTTCAAAACCCAAAAGCAGTTTGGTTTCACAAATGTTCTTGCTGATAATCTGATGTCTTTTCTTGCTCTTCTGGAAATATAGGGAATCTAGTGGAAACCTTTCATTCTTACCTCAGTTTTACAGTCATGTGGTGTGGTTTGATTGAACTTCTCACCCAGTGTGAAGGAGATTGTGTTGCTTTAAAAGCACTGTTTGTTTTGATGGTGAATGCATGCCTTTCAGCACTGATTGTCATGCTGGGCTTGGCTAGCCTGCCTGGTTTCCTTGAGGATAAAACCACTCAAAAAAGAAAACAAAAAAAGAGAAAGAAAAAATATCAGATTGTATTATCTCTGCCAGAAACCTGAACAAACTCTTGTGAAATTGAATGTCTTGTAAAGAGAAAAGTGGGACTGATGGGAAATGCAAACATTTCACAGCATGTGGTCTTGAAGAGCTCTTAGCATCTGCAGTATTTAATTTCCTGCCAAGGATAAGATGTGATTTATCTTTTATTAAAGTCAGCAGCTCTTATTTGCAAAGTAGGAAAGACATTTTCCATCATTGTCAGGTCACTGCAATCTTTTACAATCGACTTAGAACTGCTTTGTAGAATAATCTACACATATGTTGATCCTGTGACACCAACCCTGCAGCTGGGATCAGAATGTATTTTGTGAGGTGAGGGTAAAGGCATACACTCAAACATCTTCATAATGTGAGTTACTGCTAAGGGTAATATTACATTCCCCTTTTCAGCTTTCCTAGTGGGATAAAACATTGTTAATAACTGAGCACTAAATGGGGAGCTGAATGTAAATAAGGCTATGTGCTTTTGGCATGTATTGCTTCTGTGAAGAAAACCAGGTGTGTAATAACCCTTAGAGCTGTAGGGTTTCTGCCCACCAGATCCATTTACTGCCAAAGTTGCTAATGACCCACAAGCTGAGACAGAAGACTCAAACCTCCCACAGCCATCAGGCCAGGGATAGAGCCAGACTGACTCAGTCTGATAGAAGCACTCTTCTAAAGTCTGGAGATGACTGAAGATCATGTATTACTTCAACTGGTTGAATCTTGTTATCTGAGATGCAGCTTACTAGAAGAGGTGAATCTGCAGAACATGGTTTCTGTATGGTATTCACCTAAAGCTGATAATTAACCCATCCCATTTCTTAATGAAATGAGAAATGATCATGGAAGTTTAGAATAATAATCAATCTCATGTCAGAGAAGCCAGAGTTTCACAAAGATTTGTTCAGAATAGAAAGATGGTGGCTCTATAATCCAAAAAGCGCTGAGAAAGAGCAAAATGCAGTGTCCTGCTAGTTCCAAGGGGTGATACCAACCGAGTTGCCTGACATTAAAAGAAACAGGAAACTTTATCCTGAACCTGCATCCCAGCAGCCTGGGTGGTTCAAAGCTGAAGATAGCCAAAATCACCACATGCACTGCATGCTGTGGACACGGATGAGTGAATGTTGCCCGATAAGATGCTGTGTGTGACCACTCTGCTGCAGAGCGGAGGGTGTTCAGACCTGCAGACATGTCCCTGCCAATCATCACTACATTGTGCAAACAGCTGCAGCACACACCTGTGTCTGCCTGGCCATGCACCTGCACAATCAAAACTTCTCCCAAGCTGACTGAGGATGAACCACAAGGCTGAAGGAAAAATCCAGGGTTTTCCAGAGCTGCTAGGTAGACTGAGCAAGCTGAAACAACAACACATGATCAATCTCAGGAAAAATAGTTGCAAGGTTTGTATCTCTGTGCCCTTTGTGGAAAGCTGTTAGGAACCTGCTCCAGAGACTGGACTACCACACCTGCTTTGTATTTGTTTCTAGCACTGGCTTTTAAAAAGTGGGGGACTGGCAATAATAAAATGTATAAGGTATAATTCCTGCTATGGCAAGTTCCATTATGTCTATTTTCTGATGAGATCTTTCTCTGAGCGTTGCTATCATGTTCTGAACTCTGTCTGTCTTGCTTAGTGTTGGATAAATATGTTTCAAAGAGAACAGTTTTGCAAGTATTTTTCATGTAAATATCAATAATTTTACAGTTCATAAAAACTAAGACAAAATGATCGCTTTGAACTTCATGCCTTTGAAAGACAAGTCTGAAGGAAGGACCATCACAAGGAAATCTTACTAATAGTCCCCCAGGAATATTCTGTAACACCTCTGGGAGAGCAAAAGTTTTCATGAATGAAAAGAAGTTCTGCTCTTCAGATGGGTCAGTTCAGTGTTCAGGGAACACTTGCCAGAACCAGACGGATTTGGAAAAATATTGTAGAATGGACATATCCCAGAGTAGAAAAGATGTCTGAAATTAGCTGTAAAAGTCTCAATATTATATTGCAGGAACAACAAACAAATACCTCCCTGCCAAGTAATTTACTTATTTCTAGCAAATGAAGAACAAGTGTCTCTGCTCTTGTCTTAGTCTTCCAAATGTTGGGTCTTTTGGAAGTGTTCTTGCCATTTAAATGGGCTTTCATTAAAACACTGCTTCTTTATTTTCTAGATGCAAAATTTCATTCTTTTGATTAGGGTTTTAATGCTTTCCATCAGGAAATATCTACCATTTTTCTCATGGGAAACAAAAATGATCCTTAAGCTTTTAAAACCTAGCTTACCTTTTAGCATCTTTACCAAAACTGCTTGAATCAAAAGATGGATTATTAGTAAGTGGATGAGGCTAATTTTAAGTGGATGTAACAGCAGTGAGTTGACACCAACTGAAGCAGATTACACAGACTGTTTCCTCAGGTAATAGGTTACCTGCTGCAGTTTCATTTCCAGCCCTTGTCCAGTCTAATATTTCTTCTCTCCCTTCAAGATATTCAATGTCTTCCTAGTTATTGCTGCTTTATTCTTGTCAATAAGACAGTAAATTATTTCATCTTTTCTGCATATATAAATATATGTAAATACATCTCTCTAGATAAAAATATATATAAAAATTACTCCTCATGTAATTCTTTTATATATTATTAATTTTTTTTACTGGAGGTTGATCTCAGGTTCCCCAAATATGATCAGTGACTTTTCTGGATGTGTTAAAGTGCTGCTTCTGAAGAATAAATAATCCAAACTGTTTTAATAGCATGATCCAACGGGGACTAATTTACAATCTGTCCCTCAGTGTCCCTTCATGTGAGACACAGAAAACAGAATTTTCTAGTGTATAATAACATGTATCACATAGCCAAGACTGATGGGGACAAGTATTGCAGAAGCCAACCCTCAATCACTTCACTTTCATATCCCAGTTTTCATTTGACAACATTTCGCTTTTCCCATTAATGATTCAGGAGGATAGAACTGTGTAGCTGAGTCTGAATAAAAGCAGCAGCTAGATGCAGGACTGAATCCCAGAATCACACAGAATCCCTGAGTTTTGAAGAGATCTTCAAGACTGTTGAGTTCAGCATTTGGTCACTAAGTGCCATGTCCAGTTGTTTCTTGAACACTTCCATGGATGGTGGCTCCACTACCAGCTCCCTGGGCAGCCTGTTATGATGCCTGACAACTCTTTCAGGGAAGAAATTTTTCCTGATGTCCAGTATAAATGTCAAGACAGAGAATTGTACTGTCTCAGGAGAGCCCAGAGCTTCCCCTTTCAGGTCCACATGTACATTTGTAGTTTGGGGTCACTACTCAGGGCCAACTCAAGTCAAAGGGGAGATAGCTCCTGGTTTGACCAGGTGCTGGATCAAGTCCTTAACCACCAATATAGCCAGGTAGGAGTGCCCAAGTATACAAACTGAGGCCCCTAGCCAGCTTTATCATCAGTTTATTGGGGTCAGAGGCAGTTTTCAAATTATAAATACTAATACTTGCCTTCTGGTTGCAATAGTTTGCTATTTTCAGTGGAACTATAGAATAATAGAACCACAGAATCTCAGAATGGCCTGAGTTGGAAAGGTTTCTAAAGACCATCTTGTTCCAACCACCTGCCACAGGCAGTGACATCCCCCCACCAAATCAGGTTGCTCCAAGACCCATCCAACCCACTCCTCTGATCCGATCTCAATGATGTCAGAGGGCGTGTCTAGATAGGTGACTGAAGTTTTGAAGGGATACTGATGACCCTGGTATGGCTTCCCAGGGTTAGTGGATGTTCCTCGCTCTGGTCCTTGCCTGAACAACAGCAACACGCAGGAAACATCAGAGGGAGGGTGTGAAGGTCATCTTGGATGTTACAGGGATACTCAGTAAATCTGGGTTTAAGATGTGGCAGATGAAGGCCTAGGGCTAGTGTTCAGTGATGCTGAAGAAAAGAGCAGAGGAAGAAAGGAGAGTTAAGAAGATAAGAATTTGTGGCTTTAAGAAGTTGATTCCACAAAGACAAAAGACCTTTTCTGGAGCTTTTGAGACACAAAGCGGAGGTGAAATGTCTGGGGGAACTGGAGAGGAAGCAATTGCCATCAAAAAATGAGGAGATTCAGAGATCTGCTATAAGTGGAGAAATTATGAAGTGACTTCTGGCTGTTGGCAGAGAACTTATAAGAAACCAAGACAAGCATGAGGAGCTCTACTCAAATATAATGACTGGCTTGGGGGAAACCTACTAAACACAATTTCAAATATTCAGAGAAGGAACAGGAACTGGAAGCTATTCAGGCAGGATTCAAGGACTTCTTGAATGTAGCTGATGGAGATTTCGTTGACAAGGGCTGAATGTTTAAATATGTATACATGTTTAAATATTAACCAAAAAACTGCCCCTGTTTTTTGCGGGTGCTAAGTGTTTTTGATCTATGTTTTGAGCCTGCTTCTTTATGAGGGCTGTGGCAGGGAGACTCTACGTATGCCCGTGTTTGCTCTGAAGCTGGAAAACCAAACCACAAAGCACTTCTCAGTGTGTCAGCAGGTCCCATCAGGTTATCTGGCCATACCACGTGTTGTGTACCACAGTGCTTGCTAATGTTGCCTTTTTTGCAATAGCCAGTGAGAAGGTGAAAGATTTAACCTCTGAATAAGATTCCTACAGGGAAACGTAAGGAAAAATAAATTTGCTAGGTAGAGCAGTATGCTGAATTCCTCATTTGTGTTTTCTATTACTTAGATTATTCCTTGGTGTTAGAAGCAGCAGTTCATACTGTGACCCCTTACCATCATCACATGATTGGTTTTCCAACTATTTCACTTCCTATAGGTCAACTGGCACATAGCATTACAAAATACACTCATATTTAACTTTTACTAAGTGAAAATAAAGGTATTGATCAAATAATTATTCTAGAATTCAGAAAAAACCCTCATATCTTTGAAGTGCCTTATTCTAATAAGAATGTAATACCTTTAATAACTTTATTGTAATCTAAACCAAGAAAATTGTTGAGGACTAAGTCAAACACACTTCTACTTTCATAAAGCTTTTCTTCAGATATGAAATGGATGTAATAACCATCTGGAATACTAAGGTTGTCTTGGAAACATAAAGATTTTCTCAAAGGAATTTCTTACTGCAGACTGGCCATATTTATCACACTACCATTTTTCTGCCTCCATGTTACATTCAGAGTTGTTTATAATTACACAGCACAGATGAAAATTATCACTTGCTTCGGAATCACCTTAAAGGGTTTTTTATGCAACCCAAATCTGTCATTGGGTAAAATTTGGTGTGATGTGGTGGGTGAATGTAAAGAGAGTGTGAGTGACCTCCTGCTCAATCCATTGTGCACTGCAAAGGCACCTGCAGAAGGCTTGTGCCCAAAGCAAAAGGGTGTGGTGTAAGCCACAGGGAGTGATGCAAGGAAGTGCTGCTACTAAGACTAAGATTAACATTTCCTGCTGAAAGTCTGTTGTTTCATGACTCTCTGTAAAATGATCTGGGAAACTCAGGGGCATTGAAGCTTAATCCCAATGAGATGCATCCCACTGCTGCTAATGCTGGCCAATTATTCAATTTATCAGTGTGTTATTTCTGGTGGGCAGCTCTCCAAGTCCTTACCAATTCTCTAATCTTCTTCTCCCTAAATCCTGTTTTAAACAATTACTTAAGAGAGAAGGCAGTACCAGGTAAAGCAGGATTAAAATACTGATCTTCTCAATGAGCCGAGTCTCAGGAAAATGAGGTTATCTCACACACACTAAGACTTAGTTTACTTCTACTGAATAGGGTTAAAAAGAACTTGAAAACCTGCTGATGGTTCACCTAAGGCTTTCCTCGCCAACATACTACCCCGGATAGTCATGAAATGTAGGGAACTGCAGAAACCTATGGAAGAAATACAAGAATACTTCGAAGTTTTAAAATAAATCCTTGACTGGGGAAAGAGTGAGTTATAGACTTTGTGTGTAAAAAAACACCGATTATTTCTCAGTGATGGATACAGCTTTGTGATGTGGTGAAAACTTGATATTCAAGAAGAGACTCTTTAAACAGTGGTTTTATCATCCTTTGGGCATAACAGTCCAAACACTCTTCCCACACCTTCACAAGACATGTACAATTTGCCCTTAAGAACTAACCTGGAAAAATACATGCACCTTCCAGTACTTGATGGGAATCTTACATGCACAGGCAGGGCTGACTGACAAACATCTCTGATGTACCAGCAAGGCTGGCAGGTTGCTGCCACAACATTTTCTTTCCAAGGAAGCAGGGGTTTGTTTTTCTTTTAAATGCAGCAGGTGCCTTTCTAAGAAAAGCAATTCAAGCTGTGCCAAAGCCCTGACCGGAACTGATGACAAAAATAGGCTGTAGCTGAATGGCTTCACCTTTGGCCAATGGAACTGCTCTGGAAGCCTTGTCACTGCTAAGATTGACCAGCTGTGATTTAAAACAAAAAAATCCCGAACAGTAACAACAGATTAAAAAAAAAAAAAACAACAAAAACACCTTATCACTTATCTTCCCTACCAAAACAGGATTTATCAAGCTGTGTGCAACAACAGAACAAGCACTTCTTGCCTTCACAGAAGGAGACATCTGATTTTAACACAGATGCTGATGCGTTCTACCATTTGCCTTGTTTTTCTGAATTTAAGTTATTCTGTGTTATCATAAACTAGTGTTGAAAAGCATTTAAAACCAGTCAAAGCACTATAAGTCTGACCTTTCTTAAAGCTTGTTAAAATACTTTTTTCTAAGAAATGCAATTCTTGTCTGATTCTGGCAGGTTTGATCAGACATTCGCTGTAGTACCTGCACAGAATAAATCTCCTCTGCTATCAGTGTTGTTGGCTGATGCGTTTACCTGAATTATTCAACATTCAGTAACTTCCTTCAAGTCCCACAGGAGACACAGGTTTTCATTTAAAATCTGAGTTTATGGTTTTGCTGACTTAGGAAAAAACCCCAAAACCAACCAACCCAAAATGTGAAAATGTGTAATGGAAAAGAAATAACACATCATTTATTGATCCAATGTACATATATTTTAAATTAGCTATATGAGCTCAAAGTTGGTGGTTGTTTTTTTGATATTGGGGACTGACTACACTGAATTCCCTTATATTTATGTATATATTAATTTACTGTGTACCTAGTTACAACTTGGTGTTGGTGGGCTGTTTGATTATGTCTTTGCTAATACTAGTTTTGTGATTACTCCAACTAAAGAGGAAATTTAGTCTCCTCTTTTACCTTTAGGAGACTGCTAATTTTGGCTGATTGAAGCCCACAAAGTCATGTAAGAGAGTGGCAGGGTTTGCAAGGACAATAATGATATTTACACACCAGTTGATCTGTATGAAAAAAATGGACTAGCTTCTGCACTCACTAGCTCTCCCTCAGCTTTTGTCTTTGATATTCAGTTTTTCATGTACACAGAAGTGCAGGTGCATCAGCCCTGTGGGCTACTGCCCTTGAGGCAAAAGCCCCGTGTCATCACTCTCTGACTAAAATCACCCAAACTCTAACAGCAGACACAAAACTTGTAGGGTTGTCAGTTTGTCCACGAGTTCTGCAGGCTGTAGCAACCTCCTGGTGAGTTGGGCTGCTCATTTCTGCTTGAACCTGGATAAGTTCCTGGCAATGGGCAGCGTGGTCATCCTGAACATCTCTAGTGCCCAGCAGTACTGTATTATTGTCATGGTAGTCATGGCTCTGGCCTTTTGTCCCCTCCTGGCTCTCTCAGATCACATGTGCAGTGTGAACCATGCATGGTGCCTCACTCCCAGTGCCCATCGCTGTGTAGCATTACAGCAGAATGAGGTCTCCTGAGGACAGGTCCCAGATCCAGGGACAGATCCAGTGAGCTTGTGATGGAAAGATGGTAAGCAGACAACATAACCTATCCACAGGACCTGTAATCTTATGGACCCATTATCCTAGAAACCTTCAAGTTACTAGGGATACAGCAATACTTTTCTGATATTATCACAATGACAGATTCAAAAGTGTTTCTCACCCTTATACATTGTGCATGAATATGCATACACAAATAGCTGGGTGGGTTGTTTGGAAAACACTAACCAGGCTCTTTAAACTTGGCCTTCTGTTCCTACTTGAAAACTAAAACTACAGGGTCCAAGCTACTGCTCTCTATTTTTGTCCAGTAAGGGGAGAAGGACATTTGAATTTCAAGGACAAATTGGCAGATCACTCAGAAAGCAGAAAAAAAATAAACCCAAAACTATTCACCAAAGTAATTTTGATTACCAAAAGTAATCAAAAATAAGAAAGAAAAAACTCAAATTTATGAAACATTCTGCATCTTGAGATAAGACCAAAGTCAGCTGTACTGCAGCCATTAAAAAAAGGCAGCAGATATTTATGAAGCCAAATGATGCTGTCAGACCGATGGCTTAGGCAGGGAAAGAAGGGTTTGTTTTTTGTGATAAACAAGATGCATGTTATTGTCAAACTTCCATACAGAAACAAGAAGCAAAAGCAAAGGAAAGGCACTAGGGAAAGGGCCTGGTTCACTGTGGATGAATTACAAAAAAGCTGGACAGGGAAAGGCCTCTAAGAACAGTGTGATAACAGCCACCATGCTGAGTGAGGGCTGCCTGAACCAGGCAGAGTACACACATGTAAGTGAACTTGGGTATGATTTCCATTGGAAATTATGGATATGGTTAATTTTAAGAGTGCTGAAAATCAAAGGATATAAACTCAGGAGGCTCCTATAAACCTGAATCTCTGCCTTCATCTTACGTACTAACACTACTGAGCATGCATCACACTCAGTATCACCCACTTGTAATTAAAAAATTTGTACTGAAGAAACATTTTCCTAAAAATAGCAGAGGCCCAAAGATCTTATGTAGTATTTTTAACTCTCTTTTTTGGCTCCAAAATGTGGTTCATACACAGCAGAACATCATCAGGGAGATAGGCTGAGACAACTGGTTTCCACAGTGCCTTTCAACTAGGTCATTAATCTTAAAAGGAGGCCTTGCTGAGCCAAATTAGAGATAGAAAGTAATTTAGCCTGGGTTTCCCATTTCAAACTATGCCAGATATAGAGATCCTAGATTCCTTGCTAGCTAGTTTTCTGGTATGAGCAAGAAATGATCTGACTATAGAAAAAGAACTGATCTTTGACGGGATGGATCAGCCTTTCTCTGACTTGGGTAAAAATTGGGTAAATCTGAGCTGCTTTGGGCTTCTTCCACTTTTTGCCTATTTGAATTGCCTCCAACCATGCTCAGTTACTTTTCTCTCTGGTGCTGCCTTTTGTGGGTGCCACCCCTATTAGCCTACCTTGGCCCCCTGTTCTTTGCTCCTACTACTCTCAGTTGCCTTTTAAAGAAAGAAGACCTGAGTCAAGACACTACGTGCTCTGGGGAGCTGGAATCAGGGTTCCTAGAGCCTGCTGAGACATACATTGGTCACCTTGTGTGCTGGTTTTATTTGGGACAATTTTCTTCACAGTGGTTAATATGGGACAGAGTTTTGGATTTGTGCTGAACACGGTGGTGAGAATTGACGAGGTGTTTTTGCTGTTGCTGAGCGGGGCTTACACAGAGCCAAGGCCTTTTCTGCTTTTCATACTGCTGTGCTGGCAAGGAAGTTGGGGGTGCATGGGATGTTGGGAGTAGACAGAGCTAGGACAGGTGACCAAAGGGATATTCCATACCATGTGACATCATGCTCAGTATAGAAAGGGGGAGTTTGGAACATATTTTGAATGATGTTGCTTGTCTTCCTGAGGAACTCTTGCGCTTGATGGGGCCCTGCTCTCCTGGAGATGGCTGAACACCTGCCTGCCCATGGGAAGCTTTGAATTTATTCCCTAGTTTGCTTTGCTTGTTTGTGTGGCTTTTTCTTTCCCTGTTAAATTGACTTTGGCTCAACCCATGACAGCTTTTATGCTTCCAATTCTCTTCCTGATCCTGCTGGTGGGGGAATGAGTGAGCTGCATGGTGCCTGGCTGCTGACTGAGGTTAAATCACAACACCCTGCCAAGATATGCACCTGCATTTCTGTGTATGTCAGTTCCCCCTTTGCAACTTGGGCCCTAATTCTCCTTTTGCTCAGTGAGAATCCATGAACACTCTTAGCATAATCCAGATGCCTCAGAATACTTGTAAAATTCCAGTTTGAAATTTTTTTCAGGTCAGCATGACTCTGGACAATTTAGTTATTTTTTTTACAGAAGGATCTTTTTATTCTTTTCCTGCATTGCATAACAGGTAGAGAGTTTTGCTGCATTACAAAATGCCTGGGTTGGGCCGATTGCGTTTTGCTGCAAACGTGACTGAGAGTAGAGGGAATATGTCCAAAAAGCTGAGATCAGAAATCAGCAAGTCTTGTTTTAACAAGCTACTTGAATTCACTACAGGAATTTTGCTGAGTGTACAAACAGCAACAAAGGGAAAACTTCAGTGCTCAGGTGGTGTAACTGCTTCATGCTTGATGGCTCATGTCTGACAGCTCAGGATGAGCTAACCTGCAGAAACAAATGGGACACCTTTGTCTGTCTTCCTGAATGTTTTAACGACAAGTTTTCCCACCCTCTTCTGGACAAAAACCAAATCACTGTATCTGGTGCAACATTCCTCCTCAAGATCAGGATTTTCTCTATGTGACCTCAATTCTACTATTTTGTTAGATATTTAACTAACTCCATAATTAATACCTAGGGTCTTGATTGGTGCTGCCATTACAGCTGTTGGACTTCTGTAGTGATGCATACTGATGACTAGAGAAGATCTCCCTTCCCTCCTGGTGCCTTTGCAGATAATGAGAAGTCTACTATTACCTGCTACTATAAATATTTATACATACTACAACCATGCAACAAGCCCAAGAGTAATGAAAGTAGATTCTGTTTCCATCTTCTAAGTATCTTCTATAAGCAAAGATTTTGGTTTCTGCTTTTTATATTCAGACACTGACCCAAGGATCTTCTAGTCTCCTGAGGCAGAGCAACAAAGGAAAGCAACCTTCTAAAGTTTTTAGTTGCATTTTCCTTCAGTTTCTAATGTATCCTGTCAAACCTGTATCTGTTTTGTATCTTTTCATAGAAGTACAGGCTGGAAAGGACTTTGAGAGGTCATTGGTCCTGAAGCAATGAGCACTA
Source organism: Formicarius rufipectus (assembly GCA_013399695.1). Lineage (NCBI taxonomy): Eukaryota > Metazoa > Chordata > Aves > Passeriformes > Formicariidae > Formicarius > Formicarius rufipectus. The sequence goes on along the minus strand of VXAU01004177.1, from coordinate 157,431 downwards.
ACGCCACATTTCTGCTGGGTGTCTGCATAATTTATTCTTGACGATTTACAAGAAGACATTTCCCAATCTCTTGGGGTTTTTTTTGTAACAAGAATTAATCTTTCTTGCTGCAGTTTAAATCTATGATTTCTTGTTCTGTCTTCACCCAATGTTCATTCATTTATTTTTTGCAGCAGTTGTCTGACCATTTCAGATAATACTGAATACATGTCCTCAGTTTTCTCATCTATGTTTAACAACCTCACTCCTTCACAGCCCAAGTCTTCAGGTGCCTGATCTTTCCTCATGCCTTTTTCTGGTCTGCCCCAACAAACACAGTAAGATGGGCTTCTCTAACTTGCTGCTGCTTCATTCCTGTCAATTCTTAGCAGTTCTGGTCAGTAATGACCAGCAAAAACAAAATTCAATATGACTCTATGGCTGGTCCTTCTGCAGATCCCAGTTCCAAATATCCTTTTATTCTGAGATGTATGAAACCAGCTTATAAGGATAGCTGCAGTATTTGGCTTTGTTTTCTTAGTCATCCCTCTGGCAGAAATACGACAACATTTGTGCATAAGCAGCTCCAGAAGTCTTCCATGTACAGACCTGCAAGTAGGAGGAAAGGCAGTTATGACCCATGTAAGTGTAGAAAGAGTGGCAGGTTCTTTGTGAGTAAATTCAGAAGAATTTGGAGAGATGAGTTTCCAAATGAAGCATTATTGATCCTAGAAAGACAGATTTGATCCTAACCAGAGAGATTTGGGGGTTGCAGCATGTGGGCACTCTAGATGGTGCTTTAAAGCTGTATGAACACAGTACTGATTGCACAGTCTAACCTCAGTTGATTAAAAGTGCTCAAACACCACCTGGTAAAGTAAAATAAAATAAAAAATATATATCTATATATAAAAGCTCACATGAGAGCTCGTCCCAGAGCACTTTAGGGCAACACGGGCCCCTTAAGGCTCACAAACTCACACACACACTTCATGCCATGAATCAATCCAAAAGGAAGCACTTTATTAACATATCACACACTGTATTTATAATCTATGCCTTTCAGTTACATCATTATATCAAATGATTGGTCAGCTTAGAACTGTTCATTCTCAGGCCACCTAAAGTCCACAGTTCATAGGTGTCAATGTTAATTAACTCCTCCCGAAGAATTCATCCCATGATGGCTCTCTGAAGGAATTTGGGGAGTAACAGCAGGTGTTCTTCTTATAGATAAGTTCTCACTCCAAGGCTGCGAACTGCTCTCTTGAAATCTGTAAGCACAGGCCTGCTTCTCCTGGGAACTGCACAATGAATTGTTCACAGAATATTCACAGAATATCCAATTTTCTGCATTCTGCAACAACCTGGAACATTTTCTCTCTGACAAGAACATTTCATTTTGTTAACAGAAAACAAAGTAGAAGCTTTTGCTAGTTCCATGCCTGTGCTCCCAACAGTTGCAATGCACTTGGTGATGTACTTGGTGATGGTTGAGGCAGATAGAGGCCCTAAGTAAATAAATGACCTGGGAGAAACATTGGGAGAAATAAAGATCCCCCAGAATCTGTATCATGGTGTTTCTTCCCTGTAAGTGTTTATTTATGGTCTGCCTTCCTCTGCCTACACTGACAATTTAGCAGACAACTACTGCTGAGAATTCAGAAGGTATGTTAATTTTTTCCAGTGTGACTTATCTGCTGCCCAGACATAGGGCTAACTTCTTTGTGCTGTGGAGGCTTCAGATGCTGTTTTCACTGAATGAACTTTTGTGAAGTGTGAAGCTACAGGTAACATAGTAGGTTTGGATCCAGTGCTGTTATCAGGATCAAGAGGCTATTATGTACACATGGTGTGAAGCAATCATTACAGTCAGAGGTGTCTGAATCATAGAAAATTATGGCTGGAAAGGGCTTCTGCAGATCAACCATTCCACCTCCCTCCCAGACACTGGATAAACTCTACCTACAACTTTCCTGGCAGATATTTGTCTTATGTCTTGGTAAAAGCCTCCCATGATAAAGCTTTTCAAAGATTTCCTCAGGCAATTTATTCCAATGCTTAACTACACTCACTCATTTTCTTAAAGTGTAATTTAAACAGGAATTATCTTTAGAGAAGAAAGCAGTATGATCAGAGAAAGGTAATATTTTTATTTATCTCTAGAACCACTGCCATAAGAGAGTGACACACTTAAACATCTTGAAAGCACAAACCCAAAGAGACCATACGTGGATCTGAGCATGACAGCAGCAAACCTGACAGGGAGATATGAAAATTAGGTGGCTGTAGGTGCTGAGGTCTAACATTTTACTTAAGTTCCTCCCTCACTGGGCCACAGTAGTCTGAGCCAGTGCTATGAAGTGATGCTTGCCACCACGCAGGTGTCGCAGCTCTGAGCCTTCACCTGGAGCCTCTCCTTTGGCAGCAGATGCAGAGTTCATTCCCTTTCTTCAAAACAGATTGGCAGGAGGAACAAACTCTCTTTATAAATCACTCTGTAGTGGGGCACTCATTCAAGGTGAGGAAAATGTCCGCTTTTGCCTAGTGAGTCCAGGCTCACAATTTGCACTCAGTGCCTTGCCCACAGATTGCTCACTGTTTTCCCCTTAAGCAATGCCCAGCTTGATGTGAGGAAGAGTTTCATTGCACTGGAAAGCAAGACTGTGCCTTTTAGTCTTGCAATTAGATCCTTACATTGAAACTTGGAGCAGTCATTTGGGTCTAGCCACAAGGATTGCGTCAATATTTTATGCAATATTTGTTTCATGCAAAATGCATACACAAAGTTTGGCTAAAAGAGCAAGCATCACTCTCCACCCCTAACTGCTTTTCTTAGGAATTGTGCTTATTTTCTATGACTCACTGAGTATTTAACTTTTCCACACAGTAGAACAAGTTCTGCAGGTGAAGCAGAGCCTCCTCTGCCCTCAGTTACACACCCTTTGGAAGGTGAGCAATGGTGGTTTGAATCCTTTCCCACAGAAGAAGAACAAATCCTGTAGCAAACCTCTTGGTGGTTGCTGCAGAACATTTAATATTTTCCATCCATTTTGAAGGAAAACAGCAGCTTCCATGTGGATCCAAATTTGAGAGCTCAGCATGACCTTACCCCCAGGACAGGCAGGGAAGTGTCTGGAGGGGCACAGACAAGCAAGGACAGGAACTGAGCTGCACATGGCCATCCCAGTGGGCCCAGAAATGGATCTGTGGAATGGAGGTCATGGCAATACCCCCCTCCCTTTATGGTGAAGTACTAATGAATAAAGATCTTGAGTTACAACTGGAATAACAACGTTGTATTCATTGGAGTTAAGTTTAAATTGCTTTCCTAAGAACATACCAGAAAACTATAAATCTGAAAACTTCTTGTGCCCTTGTGCTGTGAGCTATCTCCCGAATGAAACTTAGTCCTACTGCACCAGTAATGTGTTAAGGGATGTTGACTGTTTTTAAATTGTTAAACTGCATCTTAGAGAACAGGGCGCCAATTAATTAACACAACCTTCTTACTACTATTCATTAAAAAAATGTTACCTAATTAAAGTAGTGTACTACAAACTTTTCCCCAGGGAGTTTCAGGCTGCTGTACTTCTAGGTGTGCTCCTGGTCTATGGGAAGTTGAGTCAGCAGTGCCCTGGTAGCCAGGAGGGTCAACCGTGTCCTGCGGGGCATTAAGCAAAGCATCTCCAGCCGGTCAAGGGAGGGGATTGTCCCACTCTGCTCTGCACTGGGGCGGCCTCACCTTGAACATTGTGTGCAGTTCGGGGCAAGACAATACAAGAAAGATATTAAGCTATTAGAGCGTCCACAGGAGAGCAATGAAGATGGTGAAGGGCCTTGAGGGAAAGATATATAAGGAGTGGCTGAGAGCACTTGGTCTGTTCAGCCTGGAGGAGAGGAGATTGAGGGGAGATCTCGTTGCAGTTACAACTTGCTCATGAGAAGAAGAGGGGCAGTCACTGATGTCTTCCCTGTGATGATCAGTGACAGGACCAAGGGAATTCAGGTACTTTATCACTAAAATTTCATGAGAATTTCATGAGAGAAAAGGTTAAGCTAAGGATAATGGCTGTCACTCAGAAAGGAATGACAGGAAGGACAGATACAGATATATTCAGCTGGGACAGAGAGGCAGCTTGTCTCTCTGTCATTTCACCACTGTTGTCAAATGCCAGAGGAAAAAAAATGGAAGGGAGGTCATATTTGTAGTTATAAGGAAAGAAGAATTAGCTTGAGCAATTAGGGACAGGACCCAAAAGACCAAGGCACACACACACAAAAAAAGGCAAATAACTAAGGCTATAAACAGCTTTAGTAAGCGAAGAACTAGGCAAGAGGAACACCTCTGCTTCATTCGCAAAACAGCTTCATGTGGAAAAGGTCAAAACATTCAGTTCTTTCTTTTGCTTAGTTTTCCATGAAAAGTTCAATGAGAAGGATCTCTGTAATAATGAATAGCAGTTCAAAATTGTGAGATTACATCCTGGAATAGGTGAAGGATGGGATACAGAGATCATGGAAGGCAAAATTCTGAGATGTTTGTTGATTCAGCATGGTTGATAAGTTGCCCATTATGATATTTAAAGACAGGCTGAAGAAACCTCAGTGGAGAACATACAGGAGGATAACAAGAGTTCAGGAATAACACATGCCCTTATGAGAGAGGGAGAGAATTGGAGAGGAGATAGGGAATAATAGGCCTTGCTAACAACAATTTAAAACTTATTGTAAGTTTTTTAAATGTAAGATGCTGAAAGAAAATACTGGTACTTGCCAAGATAGATGTCAAGAGCAAATTATGTAATTTCAACTGCACTTTCTTCTGCAAAAAGGTGATGTGTCTTATGGTTAGGGAAGAAGCAGTATGCTGTCTGTCCTGACTTTAATGGGGGCTTTAAAAAAAATGCTTTTACAAGGGTGTTAAGAAGGCACAGGTAGGAAGAAATCAGAAAAAAAAAGCACAAGGAAAACTCTTTATCCATGATTTATTGTCAAAATGAAAGGACCGGGTTTTTGGCCCTTATTTAGGTTCAACTCAGTTAAATTTTCTACTTAACATGAGAACAATTTTTGTTTTCCATGCTTACATGAAATGGAACAAGAAATAATGAGCTTAAGTTTTAGCAAGATTCATTTAGCTGTAAGTGTTACAAAAGAAACAACTGCAGAGTCTGTCACTGGAGGTCTGTAATGACAGCTTAAACAAATACAAGATCACAGAATGGTTTAGATTGTAAGGGAACTTGAAGATCTTCTAGTTCCAACCCTTATGCCACAGGCAGGGCCACCTTCCACTAGACTAGGTTACTCAAGGTCCTGTCCAATTGGGCCTTGAACTCCTCCAAGGATGAGGCATCCACAATTTCTCTGGCCAACCTCACAGTAAAGAACTTCTTCCTTACAGCTAATCTAAACCTACTCTTTTTCAGATTGAAGTCGGTACCCTTTACATCTGTCAGGGGTGAACAATTGTATTTGACCCTGACTTTTCTCTCCCTCCCTTTTTGCCGTGATTAGAAGCATTCAAAGAGAAAAAATATTGACTGCAGATGCAATAAAAATAATTTTTCCTAACTTAAAAAAGAAAAGAACCCTCCCGTTAGTTTGGAGTCATGCACTTACACAATTTGAGTATCAAAGCCTCTGTCACATCAAATGTCCATGATGTGTGTGAGGATCACTATTCATCTCTCTCATTTATCTTTCTTTCCATCAGGTGTAATCATAATTAAATTCCAGCATTGCTGTTGTGGTTCATGTCAAAGCTTCTTGCTTTGCAGTGGCATGGCTGAGGCACTTAACAGACTCAGAGTACTAACAGACACTCTGGTGCTGTTATTAAATGATGGACATTCATGGCAGGGAATATAAAAAAGGTATTTGTTGTGGGAGACTAAGTGTTAAACAGGAATGTAGGCACTTATCAAGAGAAGCAGTAGCAACACAAAGAAAAGAATTCCAACAAATGAACATAACAAAAGAGCATTTCAGCAGATGCAATTATTAAAAAGATATGTCAGTGTTGGCTCCTCAGACTCAGCATGTGCACTGGTGTCTGCTGGGATGGAGGGCTCTGCTCCAGGAACATCCTCAGCTTCTGATGTGAACAGCCATAAAACTGGCCTGCTTGGAAGGACGAAAATTACTGAGCAAAAGAAAATGTTTTGCTGAAAAATACTGAAAGAGAAAAGCCTGCCAGCCTGGAACTGTGATCTGGAGCACTGAGCCTGGGAAAGAGAAACACCCTTGCGAAGTGCAGCCAGCATCTTTGAAGTACAGCTGAGTACCTGGAAACCACAGACATACGGAGCCCAACAATAAGAAGCTGTAACAGCAACTTATTTTCTGAAAAAAAGCATACACAGTTTGGGAAAATAAAATGATTCTAAAGGAACAGAAACCAGCATCATCTTTGGCTGTTACATGTGACAAAATTGAAATTAACAGTATCTGTTGGCTACTTGAGGTGGTGATGTCCTACATCCCCTTATGCCTCTATGATCTAAGATGCCTTTTTTTTTTTTCCAAAATGAAGTCCCTCTCTCTGAGTACTTCCTCTGCTTCACTTGCTTTTCCTTTCCTAAACAGGCTAAATCTCATAAAAACTTTCAATGAGTACTTGGATGCCTACCAGTGATGTCTGACTGACTCCACGCTCAGAGACAGAGATCATCTCCAAAGCAAAGCTCTGCCTAGTTACGTTATTGGCCTCCCTTTGGGCACAGTTTTGGGGGATTTTCCTCCCACCTCTAGGATGGTTGGATACCCCTCTTGGATCAGCTTGTCTTCTCATTTGGGATGGTTTGGCCCCTTCAGAAATCTATCTAGGTCACATGATACCAGCCAGTTTATATGCCCATACAAGTAATGTATCATAACAGTATCTGTTACTATATTGTTGATAAATTGATTGACTAATTATGTTTATGGTAACCTATAATAGCTCATACCCCCCCTTGTTGCTACTACACAATTGGCTGCTGCTATTATCTGCCATACTAATGATTGATACTACGTTACTGTTTTTAATTATTTGTAATAGTTTGATATATGCATATATTCACTGTATTAATCATAGGTATATTTGCTATTGTTGATTTTTGTGCCGTTTTTGCTAATCTGTAATAAGGTAGAGAAATTTAGAGAGTAAAAGCCACTGTGTTTTTGTGTTTTACAGAGCCCTACAAACCATGGTCATGATCCTTCCCCTCCCAAAAGCCCATTAGATTGTGACGCATTCCCAGGCATGTGCTTAGTTTCTCTAAGCATGCTCCATGGTGCCACTGGGACTAAAGTGAACCTACAGGTAAGCACTAGGCAAAATGTTTTGCTGGCTGTACATGAAGCTGTAAAAATCAGAAATAGAACAAACAGGATCATGTAGGAGGTTCCAGAAAGGGAAGATACACTTGCATTAATCAGATGGCTTGCCATCCACTGATGATATTGGAGAACAGGCTGCTCTCTTCATTCAGAGTGTGGTGTCGTAGGGTTGGGCTGCTGAGCACGCAGCTGCTGAAGAAGCAGCCAGTGATCTGAACACTTGTCCCCTCAGAAGCTGGGGAAAAAGGGACTGTTCACCATCATCATCTGCTCCTCTCTGGCAGGGTGTTGGCTTGCCACTGCTAAAAGTGGAGGCTCAGGGATGTAGAGCAGTTTTGTGATGATGAGCAGAAAATATTTGGCACCAGGTGTCCTAGCCTCACCACGAAGAAGCAGATTGATGGACACAAGTTTAATTAGTATCTATCATGTAGAAGTACAAGAAAATTAAACTTCATCATACATGATTTTATACAGGAATTCTAGCTTTTCCAAACCAGTTTTCCTTTTTAATATATGAGGACATTGGACAGGCAATAAATATGTATAATACAGATATATGGATATTGGTACAATAATATAACGTAACATTTTCTCATTATTCTACCAGGAGTTATTTCTGTGCTTTCTGAATATGGCAGCATGAATTCAGTGGGGTTACGCATAGAACTACTTCTCCCATGTAGGTTTCCTCACCTACCTTTAGTAACCTAGTTAGCTCAAATTGCATCAACTACAATCTGGTTTAATATGACAAAGTATCTCCTGTATGTCTCATCAGGCCCACCTACGTACCTGCTGTGAAAGTTTCTGCTTTAAAAAGCCAGTGAACTAAGAGCCAAAATTAAACCAAACCAAGCAACTTCTGTTGCACAAAGCTACACTTTACCTAAACATCTTCCCTCTAGTGGAAAGCTATTGCAAAGTGTCCTCTCTACCATTAGCTTGCAAGATCTCTGCCACCATAAGAGAGCTCTCCCTTACATGCCCTTTTCACAACTAAATGCATCCTGTCTTCAATGGTGTTGCAGTCTGAGTTCATTAAGTTCATGCTGTCTCTGAAGTTGTTGACAGAAGACATTGCAACAGGCAGGTGGGAGTGGATTTACAGTGACTGCACTGTGTATGAAAATGCTAGGGATAAATTTTCACAGACTGTAAGGGAAGAGTCACACATCCGTGACTCTACCTGTGTGTATCATTGTGCATATGTTGCATACCAAGCAAGTGGGGGGAAAAAAGCCTTCAAATGAAACAAATTTTTAATGACATGCTCACATAAAAGTGAACAGAGAAGAAAAATCTGATTTCTTTTATTTATTTGCTGTTTACATTCCCTCACTAGCTGTAATTTGATTTGAGGCTTTTTTATTGTAACTGATGTCACCTTTAGAAAATCATTAGTCTATTTTTAGGTTAAAACCATAAGTGAGTTTTTCCTGGTTTCTTATATTCTGTTCCATCTTCTATGCACATGGTGTCTTTTCTTGTGAAGGTTAAGCCAGTATAATATTTTTAAATATTTGTGGAAAAACTGACTGATTACTTCTTTTCCTAGATGTTCAGCTAAAATAAAACTATTTTTTAAATAGATGGAAATATCTGTTTTCCGGAGAGCACCCTCTAAAAGCTTTGTTACGGGTTACATCAGATCCACAAGGCTCTGAGAAGGTACAGAGCCTTCTGGAGCAGAGCTATGTATGGAGTTGGCAGTAACTGGGGTTAGTGATCATTTCAAATACATCAAGGGATGTACTTTTATGGTCTCTTTTTTCTTTTTTTTTTTTTTTTTATTTTTTTTTTTTTTTTTTNTTTTTTTTTTAGATTTTATTTCTATAAGTTGTGTCACTCTGAAAGGTAAGGGAGGAGAGTATTCCAGCCTAAAGAAATCAGCACTTCAGTGAAAAACACCTTTACTGAAGAGAGGGAATGGGAATGTGATTTCTCCCTCTGCTTCCCATCCTTTGTACATTTTGTCTGTAATTCTTTCATAGAAAATGAAAAACAAAAACAAAACCAAACAAACAAAAAACCAAACTAGACAATCAGTTCTCTATTCTGGTTTCCCAAGGAGACATAATCCACTTGATTTCAGTTGAGATGCACTGAAGACTGAAATGAAAACTTTAGGAAGAAGAAATAAAGATTAGTAACAGAGTCTGCTGAACCTGAGGAACTTGAGTATAGAGTTGGTCAGGCATTTCCTAAAATCTCAGATTTTAGGTTTAATTGTTGACAGGTATACAGGAGGCAGAAAGAAATACTTCTGACAGAGTTTACTAGTTATCAATTTTCCATGATGTTTAAATAAAAGACAGGAGAAATTAACCAAACTGGAGTGCACACTACTGGAAAACATATTTGGTCTCTTAATTGATTTGGCTGACTGCACAGCAGTGTTTTTAAGTGCCAGCTACACAAATGACTGTTGATGGGAATCATTATGTCTGGGTTTGCACTTCCTTTCAGTGGAAACTGCTATTAACATCTAAGTATCTACAGAAATACAGCTTTTAACCTTCACCTTCTATGACAGTTTGTCATTATGAATTCCATTTCAACATAGTGAGTTGAACAAGGTGCACCGATGAAGTGGGACACGATTTACTTTTACATAGCTAATACATTGCTAATTGCAACTAAATAAATATTGAAATGAGAAATTCTAATAACATTAACCATTACTCTCTTTTAAATGTGTTTTACTGGAGGACTATTGAGAACTGTAACCACAATTTCAAGTATAATGAAGCAGAAATAAAGGGAGTTTTTATTATTTTTAGCTTTTAGTAGTCAGGTGAAAATAATGAGTATTTTTTATCTGTTTGCCTATGATATGCCAATGCAAATATCCAGTAAAGTTGAGGTTTCTGCAGTAATAATAAATAAAGGCATCCTGATGAACTTTTGTACCTGAATTTATGTTTTTATGCTGGAAAAAAACATTCAAAATCCTTACAGAGGCCGTCTATATAACTATATAGACAAAAAGAATGACCTTTCTAAAACCAGAAATATTCTCTGCAGGTACTAATATAAGATGTTACCAGATTAGGACCTCCTGTCCTTAATGCTGTTGGTCTATTCTGACCAAGTCTCTCTCCTACCTTTCCAAAGATACCACACCTCAGCATTCCTCAGGTCAACACATCTCATCTAGGACTCTCATTCTGCAGTTATTTGTCCTCAGCCAAGGACCCTACTGCAAGCAACAACATTTGGAGCTCTTGCCTTGTCCAAAGGAGAATTTGAAACTGAGGATAGCAGGAGGAAGGAGAATGTATCTGCCTTGCAACACCATACAGAAGTCATAGTAGAAAAGAGCTATATCATGTTGATCCATTCTAGAGTAGCTTGATTATTGTAAGTCACCCCAGCCTGTATTGAAAGAGTGTTGCAGACAGTTCACAACGTATCTCTTCTTTTGCTACTTGCTATTAGGAAGCGAAATACCTTTGGGCCTGCCCAGCAGCCTGTGCAGATGTGCTCAGCAGCATTCTTACTGTGGGAATGTTCTGGATGTTGTGCTCTAGCAGGGCAGCTCTACACATTTAAAAGGGAGGGCAGGAAGGTCTTTTCCCAAGAACACTTGGGAAAGAAAATCCTCAACCAGCCATATTTTGATAAAGAGTGAACCTTTTTTCAGTAATGCATTGGCACTTAAACTTTAGGTCACTACCTTCCTAGGCAGGGTCATAAATACAAATATACTTTTTATAGGATGCAGCAAAGAGACCCACAAAACTTTGAAATAAGGGGATGAGTTACCTACCCATGCTTGAGCGGGTTCTGAAAAATATAGTCTCAATATGTTATACAGCAGAGTGACAATGCAGACACTGCTGGTAAAGTTGCTTCACATCATCATAACACATTTGGAGGCAAAATATCGAGTTTGTATTCTCTTTGGAAAATAAAACAGTTGCACCTCAAAGATCACAAAGACCTGCTTACTTGTGTCTGCATTTGTTGTTCCAGGGCTGCTGCATCTGTGTACAGATTAATACATGTGAGCACAGAAGATTATCTGGCAGGCCTAGAAAAAGTATTCTGAAAAGCCATGTCCTAATTTATGACAGAAAAAACCTCAGGAAAATGATTACAGCTTTAATGTAGTATAATCTGATCACTTCTATGGGTCTTATTTTAGAATTCAGATTTGTGTTCTTGTGATAGATACCACAATCTTCAACATACTTCAAAAAGAAAGGAATGTTAATGCTGCTGGCACAAGTCCTTCTCAGGTCACAGAAACACAGAGCCAAAGTCCTCAAAAAATTGTGGTATAATTAGTCTGAATAGCTCTAGGTTCTCGGTTCTTGTATCCAACAAAAACTAGACAGAGCAAGAGGATGGAAGGGAGCCGTGGAAAAGGGAGTGCTCCCTAAAGCCGGGGAAGCCTGCGCTTTCTGGTGTTTCCCTGGCTCCGGCTGCCATCTAGTGTCGTGCCGGGCACGGTGAGGGGCGCGGCTCTGGAGTCGGAGCATCTTCGACACCGACCTCGGCCTGTCTAGATGGACAGGATGAAACACCTCGGAACCACCTCTCCGAAGGACAGACAGCAGCAGAGGAAGACGTAACCCAGCAGGCTGAGGAGGAGCTTCTATGAAATTAATTCTCACGTATTTGCGGTAGAATCACTTCTGAATTAAGTGCTTCACGTGGTTGTAAACGTGGTCTCTGCTGAGCTGAGAGATGTAACAAAACATAAACCTTAATCTTCCCTGCATAAAAAGGGAGCTTGGCACCTGTTCTTCCTTATTGCTGTGGCATAGCCATTGCTGTTACATTTAGGGCTTCTTTCACTTCCATTTAAATGGGAGTACAGAAGACTTGATTCCCAGCTAATGCAGCTTTGGTGTAGGGAGAGTCACCTCAGTGTAGAAGTGACTGTGCAAACCAGGAGTATGATACACACAATATATGTTCAAATTAATGTACCAGTCATCAATATACACTATAAGCTTCTGGAACACAATGTACAGCCATCATTACTTTTAGCATCTTAATTGAATTGTGCTAGGAAATCAGTTCTGCTCTACTGTGGGACAACTAATACATTCTCCTTCTCAAACAGGCAAGTTTGTAGCTCTTTCATACAGTGCCATAACATGCTCTCAGCTGAGCGCAGTCTTACAGTTTGTTTCTTCTGGATGCTGCACATGGCTTTGAAGTGTGTCAGATTTTCTTTGCCCTGTTGCTGTAACAGGCAGACAGTGGGCACAGATGACGTTTGAGAAGCCCTGGTGATGTTTGAGAAGCTGCAGATCTTTGTGTGAGGATTGTACACACTGGAGGGTGATGTGACAGACTACATTCACTGTTGTTTTTCCTACTGGACAAGCAGCAATCCAGATTGAATGGATTATGGTGTCCAGGAGATCTGACTGACACTCTTGAGGTGTTACATCACTCACGACATCCTTCTGATGCTTTGAGTTTGTGCAAATAAAGGCAGCTATGCCAGCTGCTATAGATCCAAAAACAATGTGCTGCTGGAAATTTGCCTGCCAGCACTTTAGCAACAGGATCAGACTTGTGAAGGAAGGAATTAACTGACTCACAGGTAATGAATTAGCAGCTGGTTTGAGAGGATGGAAAGAAGCTCAGGAAAAAGAGATCCCTCATTCAAAATGCTTTGTACTGAGCCCAGAGGATGACATTTCTTATCTAGTCAGAATGTCTAGTTCACACCTAGAAATTAGACTACGCAGAATTAAACCATAGTTTTGGGTCACAGGTATTATGAAAAATAAGGGGATGGGTGCACAGAGGAAGAATTTTCTGCAGGGCTGTTTAAGAGGGCTGGACAAGAGCCTGAAGCCTTTTATGACTTTGTCTATGACAGTATTTCATGCTGGGACAAGCTCCGGATGATTGAATGTACTGGAACACCCTGCTCTGCAGACAGAGCAAAGCTCTTCAGGTTGTCTTAGAAAACGATCACAAACTACCATCAAATCAACAGATGGAGAGCACTAGTGATGGATGAGAACCAGAATGACTAAGGCTACCCACCCTCTTTCATATCTCAAATAAAGCTTATAATATAGGTTATGTATAATATAGGTTTATGGTCAAATTCTCAAAGTAAAGGCCAAGGGACTGGTGAAATTTGCCCATATGGTCCTTTAATATCCAGAAGTATTTATTGGATTTCTTCACTTGCTCTAATTGCTGACTCTGTCCTCTTGATCTTCTCCTTCTTGCACCTGTAAGTTTTGAGTGTTCTTCAGAGCTGAGGTTCAAATCCTAGTGGGATTTGCTAGCTGAAGACCTGAGCTGTCCACTGAAAAGCTATACAAGAAAGCTTCCTGTACACTGGACTGTTGTTTTCATGAGGCGTATTCATGACCTCAGTTTGAGAGTCTATCTGTTCAATTTGTGGTAACAGGTTTTCCCTTCCACCTGTTTCATTGTCCAGCAAAAGCTAGCTTGTAAATACGTAATTTTGTCTTAAATTATTTTTAAAAAAATCTATTATTAACTCTGCCACTCCCTATTTCAAAGCAACGGATCCATGCATGTTATTGTTTTGAATATTCAGGCACTACCTCATGTATAAAATCTCAAAGGCATTTGCATTATAGAGCAATCATGACTTCTCTGTTTCACTACAAAAACTTGTCAAAATTGCAGGCTAGTACAGAAACAAAATGCCTTTAAACATCATAATTACATTTCAGTGTCCTTTCACATGATGAAAGAAGCAGCCACATATTAGATGAAGAGTTACCTGAGAAGATAATGCTTAGCAAAGTAGCAAACTGGGATTTCTGATCCTGCTGAAAGGGTGGCTGAAATTAAAAAGTAGACACTTGATAAAAGCTGCTGTCCAGAGACTCCAAAAAACAATCAGACTGGTCTCCAACATAAATAGAATGAGAGGGCCAAGATAAGAAATTCATGCAATCCCTCAAACTGCACTATTAGGGAAGCTAACAGCCAGAAAGCTACATGCTTCAACCAGCTGATGAACAAATCACAGGCAAGCTAATCCATAAAGTTTGAGTCTGAGGTTGGAGATGATTAAAGCACCATGATGCTATTGGAAAGGGTTGAAATATTCACTTAAAAATCCAACTGTAGGTGCATACACATAACCCCACATCCAAAGGCACAACAGTTTATGATCTATGGGCATCAGACGCCAAGAAGAAAAAAAGTGTTCCACTCAGATAAAGTTTGAGGCCCACATATGTAGCTTTTTGGGATGCAGCATCGCAGTCTGACAAATGCTAAGAAAAGAAGCATACCTGAAGACACTGCTGCTAAAGTGTATTTATTTTTAACATGTTGCCCCATCTCAAGTATTTTTTAGACGTATCCGTTTCACAGATAAAGTTATGCAGAATTTATTATACAAAGGCCACAGAAATGGCACAGAAGACTCAAAAATAATACTCAAATACTAAAAAATAATGATGATCCCACATCATCTACAGCAATAAAATTACAGTGAAATGCTGAAAAGGTTTCCATCCTTGTCAATGGGAATTTAAAAAGTAAAATTAAGCTAAGTCTGGTGTTTTGACAAGCTTTTTAAAAAGCAGGCTGACCTCATGAACAATAATCACATGGCATTAGCTACACCTTTAAATTAAATATTTCTGCAAAATCTGAAAAAAATCAACTGATATATGACTGAAATTTATAATAAGCAGTCTGTTGAAACATCAATAAAGTACACCATTTTCCAAAACCAAAATAGTGGGACAGCAGTACAAAAAGTCAGGTTTTCCAAAGCATTGCTGTGTCTTGACTAAGCAATCAATGAGACAACTTTTTGACACAGAAAAATCAGTCTAAAACCCGATCTAAGTTACATTTTTAAAGTGCATTAATTATTTCAACAGTGCACTGATGCTTTTAACAATCTTAAATACAAAAATTCAAAGAACCAGTATAGTTTTCAAAGTTTAGAACAATGGACACAAACATTTAAGTCACTAACATTTCTTAGATTTATAAACAGTTTAGGTTTAGATTAGTACTTTTTTCACACCTGTACCCTCTGAAACACAATGGAAGCCGGGTCCTCAATGGTCACTGCTTTCGAAACTTACAGATAATTATGTAAAGAATATGGACTATGGGCTTATTTTTTTGCTGAGTTATTGAAAACCCCCTTGGATTTAACAAGTCCTTAGAATCTGAAACACATTCATTCATGAAGGAACCCAAGCAAAATTAACAAAATGCAAATCATACTTCATCTTATATTAGAGTGATTATTATCTATTTGGTGATAGAAGGTGTGCTCAGAACTCAGTTCTGTGAGATGCAAATATTTTCTGCCACAGTATCTACTACTTTTGCAATTGTAATGACTTTTCAAGTGTCCTGGCCAAGTGGCTAAAGAGAGATTTGGTTTATCTACCATAAAAAAGGGAGAATCATGATAACAAAAATAATGACAGATAATTAATAAAGGCTTTAAATTGGAGCCATGACTACAAGCAACTAATGAGCTTGGAAATGTGTGAACCACCTATACAAAAACTGCAACAAGGTAAGGAAATGGATACACTGAAGATCAGACAGAGTAATACTGGATAAACAGTAATGCCTTCATCTTTTTGGGTTCAGGTTCAGATGTGATGATGTGGTGTTAGGAAAGTGATTTTTTATCACTTACTAGAGACCTTTCTTTATCTATACATCAAAGAGTCTCTTGCTATGTCTTCCAGTGTAGTATAAAACTTGAAAATACTAGTTGCATATATTTGCTACTTTCTGTTGGATTTTAAGCTAATTGTGGTGTTAAATAGAACACTCAACAGTTAAACGTTACTTAGAATGTTGTTCCAATCTCAAAGTTTTAGCAGCCACACCAGTACTGAAAGACTACCATCTACTCAAGGTGTAGAAGAAGCATCACCTGGGAATACAAGATAACGTTAGATAGTGACATTTAAGGTGTAGCTTTGGTATTCAGTTAGTTGCATCATCTCTTCTCAGAGGAATTATCTGAAGTGCTTTGGCTATTCTCTCTCCTACAGCTCGACTACTTGCTGCAATTATTCTTCGAGACATCAAATCAAATGGTCCACCTAGAAACCAAAGCAACCAAAGAAAACAGCTTATATATGGAGAAAATTAAAAGTTGGTAAGAAAATAATCATTGAAAAAATCAAGCATAAATTACACATTACTATGTAGGATCAATTTTCGACTCTGGATAAAAATGTGTTTAACACAACAGATATCTCATATGAGCTACATTTAGATTCGCTTCAGAGTGTATTTACTGTCCTTTTTTTACTCTTCCAAGTGTCCAGCCAAGGGAGGAAAGATTGTCTTGTAGCTTAAGAACATACAACTGACCCTCTCTTCACCTATTAGTGGGATGGGAACTCTGTTCAGTAGTGGTAGCTTGAAAAGAGGACAGAAAAGAACTCTTTGCCTTCTTGTTTCACCTGTATTTTGCTCCCAATTAGCCATTTAAAAGGATAAAAGAGTATTGTGCAGGCCCATGTATTTATTTACCTGTTACATCCAGTAGTACTCCACCGGCTTCAGTAATAATGATTCCAGCTCCAGCCATATCCCAACAGTGAATCCCCATTTCGTAATAGGCATCAGCTCCACCTGTTGCCACAAGGCACATGTTCACAGCTGCTGTACCAACAGCCCTAATCCTAAAGGAGACATAGTGGTTGTTTTAATGGAGAACAGTTTGTAAAAAAGTTAGTGTCTGTGTACACTGCCCAGAGAACACAAAAGCATCATCATAAATGAAGTGAACTGAGCCAGAGAAACTGATGGAATGCTGCAGTGAAACTTGTAAAGAAATAGAAATGACGTTTTGCTGAAGTTGCTTGAAGGGTTCTCCAAATACAGCACATTTCCAGAAATTATATTTACAAATTCTGTTAGTCAATTTTGTTTTAAACACATCTTAAATGACTTCTTAACCTAAACCATATTATGGAAGATACCTACATATGAAACTATAACAGATATTCTACTTTGCTCTTTGAATACAAGAATTCAAGTAGAGTGCACACTTCTCAGAGCTACAAAAACAGCTATTTTGCTTTCTCTAGTGATGCTCCATAAGCATCTGTGACTCACAAAACCCTCTAACAGTTAACACAAGAAATAAATTACACAACATAAATTTGGTCTGGATAACTTCATCAAATCTTTATGTTTCAGTTTCTAGGTGTGGCTTGTACAAATAGCAGTTTTCTCAATTACCATGAACCTGTACATAAAACTGTAACTGATAGTAGCTGAGTTACTGTAAGAAACAACTTTAATCAGCTCCAATCCCACAAATTACTGTTTACAAGTAAAATGCCAAAGTTGAACTGACAACACACCTAAAATGTATTCTCTACTTACAACTTAGATATTCTTTAATGACATCAGAAGACTTTTTGAAAGTAGAAAAAAAATCTACATGTTAAATGAATCCTGAGAATCTCAGCATAAAACTACAAACCTTTTTAGATCATGAATACAGTTGAGTAAAAAGAAACTATCTACTGAAACCTCCTCTGAACATAAAATGGGCAGTGGAAATGTGGACTTTGGCTTATCTGGAAGAGAGGAAGCAGGGAATGCAGCCAACATAAGAGCAGTGTATAGACAATTCCAAGTACTTGGACAAATCAAAGAATTGTACAGTTTTGAAAGATGAAAGGGAGATGTACTTCTGTCTTCTGATATATATTAAAAAATCCAACACTTTTCATTACTATGTGGAAGGAAAACTAAGAAATGTAATAAAGGTTCATCCAGGTTTACTCCTTGTGCGTTTTGGGGGGAACAAAAAAGGCACAAAACTGTATTCCATTTTTTTAACTTGTAAATACTCTGTAGGCTTACAAACTCAAACCTGCTTTTCTTCCCAATACTGATTTTTAGGATTCTCTTATATATGTTCCAGCTTGAAAACATTAAACACAATTAGTTCCTCTGCAGAAGCTACTAGGCAGAAACATTTAAATCATATTTCACATTAAAAGTGTTAAATATAATGCAACCAATCCTTCCTAAAAATGATATTTACAATATTAATCACTGTCAGTATATATAAATATATATAAAAAATAGGAAGCACCTTACCCATGAATAGGAATGCTGAGAAGTCTTTCCATGTTAGAAAGAATTATTTTTATAGTCTCTGGATCACGATTTGACCCCAATTCTGTTACTAGAAGGGATTTTGTAATGTCTGGAAAAGAAACAAAACCTCACTCTTCCAATATCACAACTTAGACTAGCAGAGTTAACTTTTATTCAGTCTTGTTACAAAGCAATTAAGTAATCTTAATATTACGTATATTAGATACATAAAAATTTGTTCTTACTTGGAAAATGGCAGGAAGAAATAAAATACAATGAACAAAGCATGATCTGACTCAACTGTGCATATACATTAATCAATGCCATTAGTAAAAAAAATTCTATTGCTATAAAAATTAAAACAATCCTGAGATCTTTAAAGGTCCCATTTGAAATGTGGATTTTACTTCACATAGGGTTGTAAGCACAGAAGAGCACTACTGATTTAAACCACTAGGTCACACGTGGGAGAAGTTGAATTGTTTGCCAGATTTGTTACAGACTCTAAAGAACAATCACAGAGAGATTACAGATGTACAGGAAATTAGAAACAAAGAAACAAAATAACAAAGCCACAACATATGGGAAATAAAATCTTAAATTGCTGAGTCCTGATTTTGCATCACATTATATGCACCAAGAAAATATAAGAGCTGTTTCTCAAAAATAAACAGCCCATGGACAAAAAAAGTCTTGCAAAACAAAACTATGAGCTAAGAAACATCAATATATACTGATATAAAACGGATGCTGCCTCATTTGCAATCTGGTAATTACTGGGAACAAACTACTCAGTTCACCTTACCTTCTTGGCCTGATACTTGAAGTTTCTGGCCATTGCAAAACGCACCTTTTCCTTTTCTGGCAGTATACATTTTGTCTTCTACACAACTATACACAATTCCAAACTCCATCTGCAAGAAAAAATGAAAGTACCTTGAGAGTTTTTTCCTCTTTCTTCCTATTTACTGTGAAATCACAGAACTTAGTTGTAACTAGCAACAAGCAATTAATTTGGGGGTTATTATATATTAATAATAAAAAGTATACCTTTTTGTTTACAACAAAGCCAATTGAAACTGCCACAAATGGAAACCTACAAAACAAAACATTTCACTAATTTATAGTGAGATACTACACTTCTTTCATTACAATGCTTACTCTTAATAATGCAGAAGCTAAACGTAATGTATACTTCAAAAAGAAACTTGAACTATAAAGAAAATAGTTTTCTGGAATTTGCACAATTCCAGACCAAACAACACCAATTACCATTTAAAACATAGACTTTTCCACTCATTGAAACTATCTCTATTACATTTGTTACTAACTCAAGGCCCACTGTTTTACAACCAAAGAATACAAACAAACCTCTATGCTACTAACCTTTCTCAGACACGACAAGCCGGCCAATATAGCCCCATGAAAAGAATCAAGTTACCTCTCCCTCCACCTCCCCTTTCTCTATCAAAGCCATGAGAAAGTCAGATATTAGAGAACGCGAGAAGAGTGAAGACAGTGGGAGTGTATAGGACACTGTGGACTGCATCTCAGTCTAAGTTTCCAACTTTTGCTTTTATTACTATCTGCAAAAAATACAAACTTTTAAGCCTTTAAATCCAGCAGAATGGATTCTTTTCATAGAGCTTTTTGAACACGTTATTTAGCAGGAATCAGTAGCTGTTTAAAAGCCATGGGGCACGCAGCAGCAGCAATTTCAAAAGTGAAATTAAGTACACTCTGAAAAGCTCACTGGGGCCAAAATCCATCACATTACAAAGACATAAAGAATGAGCTATCAGCATTACACTGAAAGCCTCCTCCCCATCCTAGTGTACAATATCACTGACAATTACTGGTGGGATTCTGCTTTCTTTTATAGTAGAGGCTTCTAGATCTCAATGCATTTAAAATTTCTCAGAAATCATCAATTGGTGCTGTCATTGCCTCTCTGAAGATGCTGCAACTCCTAATTCTGAGTCCTATTTCTTGACTGTTGAAATCTGCCCACCTCTCTTTGGCATCCATGCCAAGACTGCTGACCCCTACTATAAAGTGGAGGCCTCTCATGAAACAACTGGTGTTAGTTACAGAGCAAGACTATTAAAATACTTAAAGAAATACTAAAATGCTTACAAAAACCAGCCAATAGCTCTCAATAAATGCAAATAGCAATTTGTAACAATTAATAAGTACATAGTATCTCTTTTAAAGCCATTTAAAAGTTAAAAACAACCTTACTTTCATGAAACTGGAGAAAGAGAGCAATCAGTTGAGGTTTCTAACATAAAAAAATTAGAGGTGGACCTGTGTACGAAGTTGGTAGTTCCATCAATAGGGTCTATAATCCATGTGGGGTTATCTGTCAGAATGCTGCCCTCTCCAGCTGCAACAGATTCTTCCCCAATAAAGCTGAAGTAGCAAACACATTCAAAAGAAAGAAAGAAATTGATTAAAACGCCTGAATTACAACACTGTCCTTGATATTAAAATTCTTCAAAGTGAGATGAAGCTTTTTGTATCACCAGTGATCATACGAAAAAAGCTGAGTAATACACTATTTATCTGGAAAGCACCAACCACATCTGACCAAAGCTGCACTGGTATTTATGATGTCAAAGATAAGCACAATATGTGGGGAAGAGAATTTTATGTTTCAATATATATTACTAGAATGTAGCATTCAAAACACTGAAGTTTAGTTTTACAATCATTACAAAATGGAAATACAGTGAAGGGATGAAATCCAAACAAGATCTGCTGAAGAAGACAATAGAGTACGTGCTCAAACATAGTACTAATCACAAGGGACACAAAGGCACAATGCTACAGGAAGACAAATTTCACACTTCTTGCTGTTCATGAAAATACTTGAACTGCAAAATTATTAGGATTAAGTGGGTGGAATTCCCTCCTACATGCAAGTTGCATGTTGTTACAATTTATCACACATTACTCAACCTATGAAAAGTTTGCACCAAACACAGGCATTCCTCCACAAACATGTGAACTGCTGAGAGGAAACAAATAAGGTCTCTTTAAAATTGACTAGGAGTCTTATGATTAACTACAGAAGTGAAGGTGACTAATCAGAAAGAAACCAAATGTTTCCAAAAGGAAGCAGATCTTCACAAAGAGGGAGACTGAATAGTTATTTAGATGGATGAGTAATTCATTAGAAAGAGAATACCATTATGACTAATGTGACACCAAAGAACTAAAATGAAAAGAAGCTAAAATATGCTAAAAGGCTTATCAAGGTCATAGGAACTGTTATTTCAAGGTCATTCCACAGGTTTGTATGCTTATAGTAATTTGGTTAGGTTACTGAACTTTTGCATCACCTTGGTTGTTCGGTTTTACATGTATTTCCTATGTTTCACATATATAGCCACAATATCTCCAAGACAATGAAAGAATAAAATCGCAAATCTACTGTACTAACCTTGAGTCATTATGCCAAAATGGGAAAGACCCATGTAAGTAAAATACCTATAATTCACCCTTCAAGAATAAATTTTTCAGGGGGTGGAGAGGAGGAGGGGGCATGGAGGAAAGAGAAGAGCAATGATGAAAATCAGTATTTTGAATGACAGACTTTCAGTTATGTAGAATCAAAAGATCCTACATCCTTGTAAGAAAATTTAATGTTCTTGAATTGCATGAGATTTGCCAAAACACACTCAGTTCCATGGGCTGGGCCCCATCCAACACAGAAAGCAAAGGTAACTAGTTTCAATGGTAGCCAAGTGGCCACCTTTGATTCTCCAACACAAATAACCAAGAAGTTAAATACAGCTGGCTCAGCTAGAAAGTGACTTTCAGTGTATGTCTGGAGCAAGGCTAAGCTCATGTTAGTAGACCTGCAGACACCTTCTTTTGTACCAGAGCCCCGAGCAAAACCTCAACCCACTACTACTCTAAAATACTTAATTTTACTGAAAATATTTACTGAATGCTCCAACTTTACAGCATGCCAATTGTAATGAAATTTTACCAAGCAAAATCATAAATTTTCAGTTTTCTTCCAGTTACCTCTACCCTTCTTCTGTCAAAAGTGTACCCATAAGAAACCGTACCTGTGAGATGGATACTTTTCTTTTATCAAAGAAATAATGAAGTTTTCAACTTTTTGATCTGTTTCTGTCACCAAATCTACTGGTGAACTTTTAGTCATAACAGATATTTCTTCTTTGAGTGCTCCACGGATTATCTGTTTAAAAGAAAAAAAAAAAAAAAAAGAAAAAAAATTTCCATTAACAGTATGGAAAATATTTTTTTTCCAAAAAAAGTCAGCATAATTTTTACAGTTATTTTCTATACTGCACGTAAAAAACACAAAAGCAAGCAGTGACAAAACCTAGATTTAACTGCAGGAGCTGGAACTTAGCCTTGCATCTCTAGTCCCTATTCAGCACAAAATTTTATATGACCTTAAATCTAAGATCCAGGAAGATGCACTGGTATATGAAGCCCAGGTCCATTTTGTTAGGAAAAGTTTTAGATTTATAAATTTAAATAACAGAGTTGAATAAAACACCTAATACTGAGCTCCAGTCAGCTATTTTTTGCCAGACCCTGCATTTATGATCTTAAAACTATCAGAATCAGCTTAAGCAAGAATTCATGCCTCACAGCCCACAGATTTTTTTTTTTACTATAACTCAGAAAGATTCTTCTGAGGGAAGACTTTAATGAGGTCAGCATAGAGACAACATTCTGCAGATTCTTTAGCTCCAGGAGATAAAACTACTGCATGTACCATCTTGCCTGGCTGCCACAGCATTCAAATGTACCAAGGAGAGCTACCAAGAACTGAACATTTGGTAACCACTCATGCTTGAGGCTCTGCCAAGATGTACAAACTCCTTCTTGTATCAAGGCATCTTACATCTCAAATGGGCAAAGTACCACCACTGCAAGGGATGTACGCTGCAAGCAAAGCACTCTTCATGAAGAAAAACACAGGATCATAGAATGCCCTGGGTTGGAAGGGGCCTTAAAGATCCTCTAGTTCCAAACCCTCTGCCACGGGTAGGGACACCTTGCACCAGAGCAGGTTGCTCAGAGCTCCATCCAGCCTGGCCTTGGACACTTCCATGGATGGAGAGAACACAATATGGTACTGTCTGCCAACAAGAAGACACTGCATAAAGCTGATTGAAGCATTCACAAGAAAGACTGTCACCAGCTTTCAAGTGGTAAAATAATAAGGTAGACAGGAGCAGTATAAGGGGGAAAATTGAAATGCTCTTTGTTTACTTCTTAAAACAGATTTATGGAACAAAAGTGACTCCTCAGCCTTCAATTGGACTCCAGCCGAAACAAAGTGCAAAGCAGTTTTCTTAAATTAACAAAGATGTAAACATAAAAGTCTTTAATCTTGAACTTGCACATCACAAACGATTCTGCTAATTTACATTTCTGACAAAACACTCCTCCAAAGACATTTTGACATCAACTTTCTTCAAAGACTACACAGATCATGATCATGGCTAAACTTCATGAACAAAGATTTGGGAGGGTTCTACCTACGCTTGCTGCAAAACTACACAGATACTAGACTCAATAAATGATTATATTATTTATAAAAGAACTTATACATACCTCCCCAGCTTTCCTTGCTAAACCAACTGCATAATCCATACATTCTTGCCAGGGATCTGCCATCTTTTCCGAGGTCAACAGCCTGGCAAAGGGAGAAATTAGCGCCAAAATCACTACGGCTTTATTTGCTTTTTTCCCCCTCTATCCTTACAAATTCTGAGTTTCGTGTTGAGACACAGCCCAGTACGGGAGGAAACACCCAGCTCCCCGAGACGGCGGCCGCGGCAGGAGCGGGATCGGGCGCAGGGACCGGGATAGGGACAGAGACATGGACCGGGACAGGGGATAGGGACAGGAACAGAGACTGGGACACGTACAGGGACATGGGCCGGAGCAGGGATATGGACATGGATAAGAGAGAGGGATATGGGCATGGACAGGGACCTGGAACAGCACTCACCGCCGCCGCCGCCGTGTCCGAGGCGCATGCGCGGAGCCCAGCCCGCCGCCGCGCCTGCGTGTGGGAGCCGCGGCCGGGGCGGTGCCGGCGGAGGCAGGGTCGTGTTGGAGAGGATTTTGGTGCTGATTTCCTGTTAATACCTGGACGTGGCAGCGTGGAGATGACCGTAGATGCTCTGCCGTGCAGCACGGGGTTGGAGTTTGTCGCAGAATCACGGGGTGGTTTGGGTTGCTCAGAGCCCCGTCCAGCCTGGCCTTGGACACTGCCAGGGACAGGGCATCCACAACACCGCTGGGCAGCCTGTTCCAGTGCCTTACCACCCTCACGGAGTACAAACTCAGGGATTTTTGAAAATTATTTGCTGTTCAACTCATGCATTTTTAAGATTAATTAAAATCATACAGTGGAAAAAAGTTTTCCTCTCCAAGCCTGACTGCTACCAGTTTCTCTTCTTCCCGGTGGTCTTTGGACCCTGTTGCCTGTAATCAAGAAAAGGAAAAACACTGAGGGGTTGTCTTGTCTTCACAGACGCCAAGTGATGTAACTCACTGTAGTATGTAGAACAATGATTGCTGTAAACCAGACACGGGTTGTAGTTTACTTTATGCTTAACCATAAAATGCATACATCACCAAGAGAAGCAGTTTTACCCCATTTCCCCAGTGGCAATTCAACACACAGTGAGGCCGGATGGAGCTAGTTGTGTCCTTTCCACATCAGGGAAGGTACAGTACACACAGCGATGCTGTTGTGTGTCACTGTGCCATATCACTTTTCCTTCCTTTCTCACGAACAGGAATAGTGATACAAGCCTGCTTTTTACAGTATGCACAGTCATTGAAGAACTACAGAGACAGTGAGTTGTATTTTTATTAATTATTTTGGAAGTCATTCTTTATGAGGTTATACTAATAGCATACAGCCAGTTGAAAGAGGTGTGTTGGTTCAGATTTGGTTTTACTGAGGCAAGCTGCCAAACATGCCTCAGTTCAGCCTATATAGGACTGCATGGGTATTATGCAAAATGTCTTCTTTGACACTGTTAAGAGTATACGTAACATTACAGCAAGGATTTTACAGGACAATTCAAATTCTGCATAGATCCTAAAATCAACATAGGTACACAGGAATGCCTAATAAGTGTAAGAATCTAAGTGCAAGAATTTCTCTAATCCAAACAACAATTTCCATTCCGGCTAAAACAAAATCTTGTATGTCATGTTAGAGTCTACCATGAGGAGAACTGAGCTGCAAGGAGGTGCATTTTCAGCTGACACCTGATAAGCAGATGAATAAGATGAACAGAGGTGATCTATTGATAAAAAAATCTTCAAGCCATATTGATCACATGCCAGAGCACACACATGTAAAACAGACACAGAAAAACAGTAAAAATAAAAGCATAAGGGATTGCTGTCTGCTTTCTTAGTGTAATATGCTGTTTCTTGTTTACTACAGCATTGCCCAGCTCATCTAATGGCTCATGTATCCAAGCAGAATTGATCTTTTGGTGTTAAATACAATCAAGCTGTTGTTTCCAGACTGTGTTTGGTATATCACAAAGATAAGCCAGGCAACTTTGTAGCCGTGTTTAAACCGGAACAAAGCCAGGAGCTGCTACCAGAACCATGTTTACAAAGTCTTGACCTTGTGCATTCTCTAAAATTACTGTAGAGGCAGAACTACCTAAAAGCTTGATATTCACCTATTTTAGTAGATTGGCTGAAAGCACTGTTTATTATAAAATCATTAAGTATTTCTTTTGACAAATTCCTCTTCTTGGTTAAGTAACTTTGCATACATTTTCTTTGCAACTATTAGAAGTGAATTTAACATTTTATTTATTAACATTGAAGTGAAACAGTTCAGCACATTCTAAGCATAGGCCTGTAAAATAACAGTTGTTTCAAATGTCTCCTCCAATATGTTTTATTATTGTTTTCAAATGCATTGTTGAATTTTCCCTATGTAAATGTGCTAATAAGCTTTATAAAGCCCAAAAAATCATATGTGCTAAGTAAAGACATGTTAGAGTCTAAACAGCTAATTTGTGAACAATCCTATCCTAGGCAAGATACTGAAGCTCTGGGAAAGTTTCTGCTTTTGTTCCTAGTATAATTGATTAGGGTAGAGTTTTCACCTCTCCTCAATTATTTACCTGTCAGACTAGCTTAATTTGGTTTTGCTTCTCAGTTTCTGAAAACTAAGTGGAATTAGTGTCTATGTACAATCCCAGACACATTCCTGGAATAAGATGAATGTGAAAACTTTTTGGAGTCTTATCACATGTGACTTGCCATGTTTGTACTATCATTACAGACTGCTAGCCCTTAGCAATTACTGGCAGTTGATGAAAGCATCCATCCTGGTAAAACCTTTGAGGTCTCCCCAAAGATTTATTTCCAGTGTCCCAAGCCCATCTTCCTTTTATCCACAACAAATGTTATTTCAATTATTTTGCCTGCAACTGCTAAGGCAGAAAAATCAAGGGCAGGAGAAAGGGTGTAAGCAAAGAAAGCAGATTTTCTGCTGAAAAAAAAAATGACCCTGTTGTGTAGCAGCATTTTCCACTTGTTTTTGTAACAACAGTGGTGGGAGCAAGAACTGTTTAGGGCTCTTCCCTGACTCACTGGTCCCACAGTGATGGTTGGCCTCTTACTGCATATTCTCTACCACAGCAGCCTAAGATGCAAAGAAAGATGAATAGAAAATTGCAGAGGAAAGGCACGAAAAGAAATAACAAGAGACAAGGGAACTGTTCTTCTTGTGCTGGCAAGGAAGATAACAACTGGAGAGACAGGCTGAGGAAATGCTCCTATAATTTCTGCTGCCAGGAAACAAAAATTTCAAAAATATCCAGCCACTGAAAACTCCTTTATGGAAACCAGAAACACCGTTCTTTTTGTGGCAATCATACCACATCCAGTAAAATAATTTAATAATACTCAAGACCCATTAAAAATACAGTAAAGAGTACCATAAAGCAAAATGAGAAACAACTAACAGTGACATGGTTACTGCATGCTCACTGAGGTATTTTTGGTTTTTATGCAAGTCAAATCAATACATAATAATCCTACAGACATTCCTGAATTGTTACAAAGGAACTATTGGTTGGTAGTACTAAAACCCACAACACTTTACAGCCCGTTGAAGAAGACCACATTACTGTTTGGCCAATGGGGAGAGTACCTTTGAAAAAGATGCCAGGCAGACTCCTCTTACATTGTTTCTTTTTTTTTTTTTTTCAAATTGCAGCTATGCCTAGAATGGGTATGTCATGGGTGTCTGTCTTCAAACTGGTCCAAATGAGCCCATCTAGTGTTATAGCCAGTGGACAGTGTTTTCCTTTAGGCAAACATATACTGGAAAAAACCTGGACACTTTTTCTCAGTTAGTGAATGCGGTAACTGAATGAGCCAAACGACTAAATCCAGATTTGTGAATGCCCAGGAGACTGTGGTGAATTGTCCATCTCCACTTGCGTGACTGAGTAGTACACCTCTCTGCCTGTCAGGTCTCCAAACTGAACCTCCATTCTCACAGGACCACCAATATTCCTTATGTCCCCTGCCATCTTCATACAATTTTCCTGCACCTCTGTTTATGTCCTGCAGTGGCAGGACAATGTCCTTGGAATGCATCATTAACATTTTTGAACAATGTAGATATTCAGTCTCCCTGTGGCCTAGTTACACTTCCAGATATTACTGAGTGCATTCAGTCATGGTGCATGTGGAAGCTGGAATATCCTTGCAAACCTAAGAACAGCATATGAAGACAGTTGTCTGAAAGAAAGCACCCCACTGTCTGAAAAAGAAAAGTAGCTCTTCCCTTCTCCAAACTTATTTAAAGGCAAGTCGTACTGATCTAGGAGTGAGTCAGGCTGTGGGAGACAGAGACTTCTCACCCTTGGTCTGAATTCTGTGCTCTAATCACAAGCCACTAGGTCATTTCAGTAGCAATGGATCACACCTTCTATGCTGCAGCTAAAAATCTTGCTAAGCCTCTTTAGTATCCAATGAATAGCTTTGCTTCAGTAGTTCATTCACACCACACAATACCACACAGCAGCAGAAATACACTACAGCTTTGCAAATAAAGCTTGGGCTTATGCTTTCTACTGTTCTGTTCACATCGGTTCATCCACTGTTCTTTTTTTGGAGAATACTGGCTGAACAGTCATAAACAGGTGAAAACAAATTGGGAGGATTAATCTTGAAAGGGTTCTACTCCTCTAGCTTAACCAGAGGCAGGCTCAAGGCCAGTGCAGGATGAGTTTATGTTGTAACAGGTCCATTCAGAAGGATAAAGCAAGGCTTCCTGGTTATACACCAGGAGCGTATCACAGTTAGGAGAGTGCTGGCCCTACAATTTGTGTGCCACATTACGTGGTTTTGTATTTCAGCAATTCAAAACAGCCGTATCTGTGATGAAAAGAGTCTGATGGTTCTTCCTTTCTTTGTTCGAGTTTTCAATCCAGCTTTGAAAGAGATTCAAAATCTGTAATACATTAACTACTGATATTATGAACTACCTTCTTAATGAGCAACAAACAAGACACCAAAAATTGAGAAAGCCATTAATTGGATAGGTCATACTTATGCACCCAGAGGTGTAACTTCTTTATGTACAATCACTGCAAACAACCATTTTAGAATGTAGTAAATTCATCTAACAGACTGTTGAAGAGAGAACTATAGAGATGTACCTAAGGCTGGAAATGATGCCCAGATGATACTTCAAGCTGTTGAATGCTATGCTTCTAGTTGAATTATATTTCTTCCCCTCTGACCATATTTCTTCCTCTTTTACACAGGATAATTTTAAGTTCTCTTTTTATTCCCCACCTAATTCCACGAGATTTACAAACACAAGGAAGACATCTGTGTGAATTTACTTTTGTTTCAGAAAGCTTTTCTTCTAAACATTGTTAAGCTATTATGAAAAGAAAAGGTGGACCTGGGGTATGGACAGTACTGGTTTCCAGACTCATAGAAATGTATTTCCTGTAGAGGTAGAAAAGATGTCGCAATAGCAAAATGTGGGGTTTTTGTTTTCTTTCAGAGAACTAATACACTGCACGTTTAGTTTCATTATTTGTTAATACATACTGTCCCCACCATTTACATAAAAATAAATATAAAATTTAAGAAAATATTCTTGATATTATATAGCTCAATAGAGCAAGAATTTCTTCTAGAATGTGAATATCTGTAACATTAGTTATTAAAATAACTTATTTTCCTTTCAGGACATAATTCTGTCAGTCCAACAACTGAGAAATTGATGAGAAGTATGTCTTTACAACTGAATACAGATTCTGGCATAGTGGTATTTTTAAAAGAAAACTGAACTTGCTCAAATACCATGATTTTAAAAACTCTTGATTTTTTTGTTTGTTTGTGATAATTTACTAACTAAAGTATGACTCTGTATCTTCTATAAACAGAGTATCATTATCAAGGTATTCCAGAATTATATTTCCTCCATTGTACAGTGGATAGTCTTTATCAGATAACCATGTTTCCAGTGTGTGTTCAAATGGCAAGGCTTCTCCAGAGACAGTATGGCATAATCTCAGTTTCTGTAAGACAAATGGCACATAAAATTAACCTCAAGATTTGCCTATCTGAAATGAAAGAAGTTGGGTGGGGGAGTGACAAAAGGCTAAAGAGAACTACAATCAAAATGTAATTATCTGGAAAATGTTTGTTATTAGTGATTTACCTGGGATGTTGATTTGTTGTTGTCATTTTTAAGGCTTGCCAGGGAAGCTGCAAAATCTACTACTTTGCCAATACTCCACTTACTGCAAAAGAACATAGGTTTGCTTTTCTCTTTGTTCCCCTTTGGTAAAAATACTTGAAAGTAAATTCTTTCTGTCTAGAAAAACATGAAAAATAAAACAGAATTATTCACAGAACAAATAATTCCAGTCATACACATCTAATCGTTTTTCAGTAAAAGACCTTAAACTTCAGCCCTAAAATTACTAACTGAAATTTGTTCTATTCCATCAGGACCATTTTAATGCAGAATATAAATAAATAAGATCATCAAATCCAATTCTCTCCAGCTGCAGGCACATATATGATGGACTGTAAGTCTGAAAGGTGAAGAGAACATCTTTTGCCCTGAGTTCCACAGCTACAGTTACATATAGACAGACATGAAAAGGTGTTTGTCCTGGGGTAAAAAAGGTGAGTTTAAATAAGCAGTATTTGCTTTTTGCAGCAGTATAGTGTCTCCGATTGGAATGCAAAAGCAGTTTAAACACAACAAATCCCTGAACTAGAAACCAGTTATGGTCAGCTAATCCTTTACCTGGTTTCCTTCTTTCCTGTACTAGGCACTCTTCCTTCTAGACTGAAACATTTGTTTAAGAAATTTCAAGAGTAACCTGAGAGAGACTGATTTTGAACAGGATTGGGACAATCTCTTCTTCAGGTGTATTTCAAGAGAAGACATAGAGCAAGCATGAATGCTACATTCATCAGTAATACTGTCCTTTCTGAGTCCAAGCCAGACACTATAAAACAAGACAGAAGTCTCTTTTTAAAGGTTTTATTTATACCTTCCTTAGAAACATATGGAACTACCCAGCTATATTCATAAAACTGAGTCTGAATTTCAACCTGTGCATTTTCGTCAAAATTTGAGTATGCTCCAGAAAATCTTCAACATCCAGTAATATTACAGTCAAAGGGAGCAGGACCTGAATCATGTTTGTAGAACTGCCAGCACAACAACCATCCTATTATAGACACAAGCTAACATCACTCAACTGCTATCAGTGCCCCAGCACATTCCTAGTTGCTCCTCCAGTCCTAAGGATGATGAGACGGTTTCTCACAGTTCACAGGAACTTAATTCCCTAACCAGTTCATTCTACTGTTGCATTCCTCTAACTACAGATTATGCATCCTGAAATTTCTGTCATATTCAAGAAAATATTGACCAATAAGGGACACAATAACACTGTTTTGCAGCATGGTCCTCCTGTTTTGAGCTGGTCACTCTCCAGAGGGATAACTCTTATCAGGTCAGACACCAAAAGAAGCAATCAGTGGCAAAAAGCTGATGTGAACAGAGAAGCCAGAGAAATTATATTTTGAAGATAGTCTGATTTTCCTGAATCAGAATAAGAAAGGTCAGGAAGGACTCTCTGGTATCACATGGTCAAAAATCATGCTCAGATCAGAAGGAAATTTAATGCTGGACCTGACTAAAAATGTTGGTTACAGGCTGCTCTAAGTCAGATTTAATCAAGTCTTGAACATCCCAAAGATGGAGATTCCACAAATTTTCAGAACAGCTTGTTCCAAAGTCTGACCATCCTCACTGTGTGATTTTTCTTCACAATACCTCAATTGGAATTTCACACACATTGCAGCTTGTGCCCATTGCCCCAGTCCTTTTGCTATGCACCTCCAAGATAAATGTGTCAGTCTTCTCTACATAGTGATGAGAGAATTAATATTCCTAACAGGCATTCCAGAAACCTCATATTTAAAAAAATCTGTCATCAAACCAGAACAAGTTGGGCAGAAGAAGGCTTAATGGAGTCTAGAAAGAACCTTAAATAGAGAGATGCTGAAGGTTAACATGATTAACTTATCAGTGTTAGAATTATTGCTATTGTAGATGATTAAACAATTAATATCCAAATGAGAAAATGACTGGTAAGAGAAATTAACATACAGTGATTTGTGATACTCTATTTAGAGCTTACTGGCTTTGGAATTAGGAAGCAACTTTAAAATTTTTCGTACATATACTGAGAGTGGTTTTTAAAATTGTGGACCATGATACTTGAAATTACTCACTTTCCCTCTAGTCCATATTTATTACAGTGGTATTATTTGTGAAGAATGCTACTAGCAGGTCTTTGTATTATGACATTCTTCCTAGGCAGAGTTATGTGGTTTCTAAGCAAGTATAAAGAAAGAAATTCATAAGACGACTTAGCAATGGAATAGCTGTAATAATTATTTTTTTAATAATTATATTCCAGTGTATCTGGAATTTCATGGTATCTAGAAGTGTTCAAGGCTACATTAGATGGGGCCCTGGAAGAGCAACCTGGCATAGTGGAAGGTGTCCATGCCCATGGCAGGGAGTTTGGAGGTAGATGATCTTAAAAGTCCCTTCCAACCCAAACCATTTGATGATTCTGTGATGTTATAAAATATACTCTACTAAGATAAAACTTAATAATAATACCATCACATAGAATGTCTGCAGTATTATAAAAACAATATGGCAGGCTTAAACTTGGTGTGCTTCAACACAGCAATGTGGTGAAAAGGAAATTTAAATACAGTTGTTTTAAGAGGATGAATAACTACATATCTAAAGTGAAACCTCTGATATAAAAATCAGGGTGTTTCTAAACCCAACATAATCCTGGCAAGCGAAAATACTTGAACACCAGGTGTGACTGGCCTTGGTAGTGAAAAGCAGTCAGGAATCTATGAAAAACTATAAGAATCAAAGAAAGTAAAGGCTTCACAGTTTGCCTACTGAAAAACTACAATTGCTAGTGAAGAAAGGAGAAAAGGAGGAAAAACTATCCATATGTCTACCTCAAACCCCTTCCATAAATGGAAATCCCTTTAAACCACAAAGATATCCTGACTTATCTCTCCTATTAGAGAGCAGTATCAGGGAAAATAGGTGAAGGGATCAGACTGGCAGAGGTACAAGTGGTCGGTCCTACACTCTGCCACTCGAGGGCGGAGTCCCATTCGTTGGGCCATAATAAACAATAAATTAAAGACTGATTTCTGGATGGATACTGGAGCACAACTTTTCATTCTTAAAGCAGAATCCTGTCCTGGAACTATCCCACTGGAACATCAGGAAGTGTAGTAACTAGAGTAAATGGAGCAGTGGCTTCTTATTCAATTGCTAAGATAAAGTCAGAACTTCCTTTTGTCTCCCTCCATCCTCTCAAAATAGCAAAAATAGCAAATGCAACAAGGAAACCTAAATATGTTCAGTATGGACATTCTGTGAGCTGGGTTCAGGGCAACACCAACTGGGATATCGAAACCATCAATTAAGAAACAATGCCAGGGTCCCAGACAGGAGGTCATCTTTTTGGGGGTCCAAATGGATTGTAGGCAAGAAATAAGTCCCCTGGTCCACTTGGAAAATTGATTATGTTGGACTTCTCCCTTGAACACCCAAGGAATGGCATTATATCCTTACAGGAGTTAAAACAGTGAAGTTTTTCTTGCTGGAAAGCTGATGGTTTTACCACTCTGGCACGATTTGATCAATGGTTTGCTGACATTCCCATGCCCTCTGCTGGGCAGTCTGATAATGGCATTAATTAAAAAAAAATAAAAATTCAGGAATGGTGTGACAATCCAGGAGCTGACTGGATGCAGTTCCACCTGTCCTACAGACTTCAAAGTAACAGTGCAGTTGAGAAGTGGAATGATCTACTAAAAAGCTCTAGGAGAAAGTTTATACACATGAAAATGGGGTAAAGCCCTACTTAAATCTCTTAGATGCTTAAATAAGACACCCACCAGATGCCCAGTAGAACAAGCTCAATTTCCTGCTCCCCAACCAATAAAACGACTAAACTTCCCCCCTGGCAGCCCATCATTTTTATCAGGGTGACAATGTTCTTATTAACTACTCTACGATAGTTAAAACATCTGTCACTTTACTAACTCCCTGTGTAAAGGGCACATGGAAAACTGTTTCTAAATGATGACTTCCTTTAACTTTCACTGAGGTTTGGATAGCTCCTGAGAAATTTCTTAATGTTTCAGGTAATGAGTGAAACTTGGACAGATTCTTTGGCCTAAACAAACTTGGAGTGCGCCCAGGGAATCATCACCTTTGTAGAAACCTCAGCTGTAAAAAGATGATCACAACATCTGCTGTATTTTACTGACCCTTATTTTCACCTCCTTCCTCTCTGTTTCAACAATGGGATGATAATCGTATTCTTCAGTTCATGAACCTCATTTCTCAAATGAGTTTTTACACATACAAATTGTATTGTTTACAACACTCTCAATCTTCAATACTAATTTTGGGTGGGTAGCTGAACCTGCTTCTGAAACACCTTGGAACCAGCCTAAGCTGACATACTTGCTCCGCAACCCTCCAAATTACCAAAATCAAACAGTTACGGCACATTCTTATGATAAGATTGTAGGGCGCACTGCAATGCCCCAACAAATAAACTCAATCTGGGTGGGAAAATGGAGCAATTATATGTTTTGAGTCTAGATGATCACTGAAATATTGAAATCGCAAGCCAAGTATTAAGATTTGACCCAGGTGATTAGGAATCATGAGCTAAGAGGTGGTAACAAAATTCTGTGCTGTGCCACCCACAAAATTGTGTTACAATGAATCTAAAAATCCTGTTCTACTCTAACAATAAAATTCTATGCTCTGATGATCATCAAATTCTGCTGCAATAATGAGGCATAAACACAACTGAGTGCTGTCATCATTCTGCCAAGGACCCCCAAAAGAACCTGCCTGTCTCCACAGCGCTGGGTGACAGCCACATGGCAGACAAATACACTTCTGCTATAAAATAAAAGAATTTGACCCAACTGCTCCAAACCCCACTAAGACACCTTATAAAAGACATAAGACTAGTGAGACTGCTTTAGGGGACCAGGCTGAAATATACATACAAGTGATTGTGAGATTGAAAAATTAAATCCAAAACCAAACTGAGGGAACTAGATGATGATCAAGAAATTTAGAAAAGTTTCCATTTCGTTTGAAAATTCAATTATTGGCAACAAACATCACTGACCTGAGGCAAGGACTTGTCCCCAGATGCGTGCATTTTCAGTTTCATCAATGCCACTTTTGCTGCTGTCTCACTGTTTTTTGCTCCTTTGCGTTTTTTGCTTTTTGCTTCCTCACTTTTTTTAGAATCTGAGAACAATATTATTCCTGTTAGTGTGATGATTCAGACTGTTTCCTGAACATATCTTGGAATTAGCCTATTGGGCCTCATTGAATCTCCAAGGTTCCCATCCTTTTCATGTCCATTCATGTCCTCCCAAGGTCATATATCAGATACTCTATTCAAGAATATTAGGAAATATTACAATTCTAGCAGAACTCCTTTACACTGAAAAGTAGATTAACACTATGAAGGTGTACACACAGGCTGCAAAAGCCAAATTGATACAGTTTCCAAAATGTCCTCAGCTGTGGCCAGCACAGCATTCATATGACAACAGTTTCACGTCCTCCTTTCTACACAACTCACTGTCCAGCTGGGCAGTGTTGCTTATTCTCTTTCCCATCCTAGAGCTTGTTTAAAATCTGCAAAATGTAACATTGTAGACTTTTTTTTTTCCCATCTTGGTCATGTAGGTATAATTCTTACAGACTGGCATGTGCAGCCAATATAGTTGCATTATTTGCACATGAATTAATATGTAAAAAACAGTGGCTGGGTGCAATTCATTACGTTATTGTAGAATGAGAACAAGAAAGTACTTCTGAGAGAAATCTGAGCGCTATTTAAAGACTCTCTTCATACTGTGAGCCTTGTCTCAGTATGGATGAACAGTAGTACGTATATGTGAGTTTAGGGCTATTTAACCAAGAACCTCCCATCTTTTCTTATTTGGTTGAACCTGACCACTTGAAGGAGGTCAGAAGTTCAAATAGTCTTCTGAAGAAAACTGTAGAATATATATCCTGTTGTACTTGCCTATGATATGTTTAACTAGCTCTTGGGTGGCAGCCATTCGAGGTTTTGGTGTGTCCAGCTTCTCACAGTCATGGTCTGATTGATGACGATGTCTGTAAACCACAGTGTAAAACTTTTAACACCTTTTTCATACATTAATGAATGAGTATTGATGTTCAAATACTCTGTTCCACTCACCTTAGACAAAAATGTTTTTCACAGTAGGGACATAAAACTGGCACAAGTTCCTTTCCACTGCAGTCCTTGTATGAGCACGGGTAAGATCTGTGCTGATCAGGTTTCACAGAATTGTTTCTTATATTCACCTGGCAATTAGTAAAAAATATTTTATGCAAATAAACAGATACATACAGTTATAAGTCACTACCCATCTTTCCCAAAGAACTGTGCTAACTCTCCAGTCTAATCTCTTACTTTTGTCCCGGTTATGTTTAGCTCAGAGTTAGAAATAGAACCATCATTCTACTCAAATTCAATTTACTTCTGAGAGGCAGAAAAAGAGCAATTTCTTTTTTTTTAAGCTTGTTACATTCACATTTAAATAATGCATACTTATATACTACATGTATGTAAGTATGCAAATCTAGTCTGCAAATACACAGCTAAGTTGCATGGAATTTCAATTTTAAGGCAGTCATATGTTATTAGATTACCTCAGAACACCCATGAGCATCCCGGCTCCTGTGCTGAAGGCTTTGTGGGAAAAGAAGAAAATATTACAGTTACCAACATTTCAGGAAAAGAAAGTTGTATGTGAAAACACCTAAATACTTAAAGAGTAATCTAACCAGTTTTATCATGGGAACACTTCAATTAGACAATAAATCTTCTACAAAGTTTGTTCTAACCTATGCATTTCGCATCTTGAATGACTGATACTCTTCCTCTTGGAAGTTATGCCTCAAGACACCAAATCATTTCAAGAGAATAAGGACATTATGCTTAAGAATTCAGCTCAAAGCAACTTGAGTTTGTCTGTTTTAGTGGATTTTCAATCATCTTCCACAACAGCAGAAATTCCTTGAAGGCTTATGACATTCCAGAAGTGAAATCTGCTCTCAGTCTACCTGAGTTTAATCTCAGCAGCCCTCTGCTAATCTCAAGTGTAAATTGAAGTGCAGGCTCTGATTTCAACTTTGGAAGAAACTTCAAATTTTTTTCTGCAACTAAAAATACCCAGTCACCTCTCCTTATGACAAGGTCACCATTGAGTTGATCTTGGGAAGGCAGTAGATTTGGTGCTTTGCATTTCAGCAAAGCTTTGGCATTGTCTCTCACAGTGTCCTTCTGGACAAAATGTCCAGCACACAGTTAGACAAGTCTGTAATACGATGGGTGGCGGATGGTTTGGGCTCAAAGAATAATGAATGTGATTGCATCAGGTTGGTGGCCAGTCACCATCAGAGCTCCTCAGAGCTCAATTTTAGGGCCAGTGTTCTTTAATATTTTATAAGTGATTTGGCGACATGTAAAGTTTGCCAACTATACTAAACTAGGAGTAGTTGTTCTACTACTTCTACTAGTTCTACTAATACTTCTACTAGTAGAACTATTGTTCTACTACTACTACTTGGAGTAGTAGTTCTCCACCCTGAGGGTGGAGAAGTCTTACAGACAAATTCTGGATAAACTAGAGAGCTGAGCAGTCCCCAACTGTATGAAATTTAAGAAGAACAAGTGCAGGATTCTTCACCTGGGATGAGACAATCCTGGTTACACATACAAATTGGGGAATGAGAGGCAGGAGAGACCCCTGAGTTTGGTTTGATGGGAAGTTGAATAGGAGTCAACAGCATGCCCTGGCAACCAAAAGGCCCAACTGTGTTCTGGGGAGCACCAAGCACAGAATCACTAGAAGGCTGAGGGAGGTGACTATCCCAACTCTACAGTGCACTTGTGCAGCCTCACCTTGAGTACTGTGGGCAGCAGTTTTGGGTGCCACAATATAGGAGGGACATCAAACAGAGTGTGTCCAGAGGAGAGCAACCAAGATTCTGAAAGGCCTCAAGGGCCAGGCTTATGAGGAACAACTGAGGTCATTTGGTTTGTTCATCCTGGAAAAGACCAGGGTGAGGGTGACCTCATTGCAGTCTACAGCTTCCTCAAGGGGGGCAGCAGAGCAGGAGGTGCTGACCTCCTTTCTGGTGACCAGCACAGACACAAGGAAATGGAAGAAGGTGCATTATGGGAAGTTCAGGTTGAACTTCAGGAAAAGGTTCTTCACTGAGAGGGTGGTTGGGCACTGCAACAGGCTCCCCAGTGCTGTTGTGGTGACGGCACCAAATCTGAGAGAATTCAAGGAGTGTCTGAATGACACTTAATCATATAGTTTAGTTTTAGTCCTGGTGAGAAGCCAGGAGCGGGATATGTTGATCCTTATGGAATCCTTCCAACTTGAGACACACTAATGATTGTGTGAACTTACCAAAAGACGCCTGAACAGCCATCACACACAAAAGGGAGAAAATCTGGAAAAAAGAGATTTGTTTTCAGTTAGATGACATGGTGGTTGTTTTGCTAAGTTTCTAGCTTAATTTTCACATGATTAACTTTTTGTTACCTATACCACAAGATAGATGCCTTTACAAGGTTATTTAGCAACTGCATCTACACTTCACCCAGAAGTGGCTTGTGTAACACAGTTACACTGTTAATATCCTTAATTAGCACTAGCAAAAAACATATGAGTAGGTAAATTATAGTGAAATACATTCCAGAAGTTGGAATTAGGCTATAAATTAAAATTTTTTTAAATATCAAACTTTGACACTGGAACACTTTGGTAGCCATTAAACTTGCCAGTTAGTTATGCTAAAAATCAAATTTATGGCAAGACCACTTAGAATACTATTTATTGACACTGGACAATTTAGAGTTTTATTTTACAGGTTGCCAGCTGGAGAAGATGCTGGCTCTTTGGAAGGGATAGCATCTCCTCCATTTGACAGTCATGATGATCCTGCCCCTTCTCTAGCATTTGTATAATATCATACATACCATCCTTGTAATTTAAATTGCACACCTGTACACAGCCCCTGCCTACCATATCAGTTTTCATAGATAAAACTGCTTTGTTGTCTGCTGAACAAATTGTTTTGTGTCCCCATCACGAATGGCAGTAAATGCCACCTATTCCAGTCTATTGCTCTGCTTCTCCATCCTTCATATTTGATGTTAAGGGACCACCAGGCAACTAGACTACAGACCTCTGGTCATGACAATCTCAGTCACTTCACCTGTAAGACCGAGCAGTCCCATCAGAAAGCTTTCGGTACAGGCGCTGTTTTGCTGCCTCATTCTGAGAGGTTACATTTTCAGTAACACTTTCCGAGGCTGGTGAAGGCAAACGAAGACGAGGAAGAGAAAGCAGAGGACTAACCACCCACGGACACAGCCGGGCGGACAGGCCGTGACACCGAGCTGCTGCAGCCCGCAGCACTCCCGGAGCGGGGGGCAGCGCCCCGCAGCCGCCGCCCCGCCCCCGCTCACCGCGCCCGCCCGCGGTGAGCCCTACCTTACCCAGCTGGCGGCAGTCGGGCACGCCGCAGTGCCGCCCCAGCTCCAGCTCCGCCATCGCCCCCGCACGCAGCAGGCAGAGGCCGGGCGGGCGGCGGGCGGCGGGGCTGGCCCCGGGGCG
>VXAU01004177.1:71571-113646 GCA_013399695.1 Formicarius rufipectus | reverse complement strand
TGCTGACAACCGAGAAACAAAGTGATTCAGTGATTTGCCTCAAATCGTGTTGGATGTACATAATACAAGCAAAAAATGAATGATAGTTTAGAGCATTAGTGACACTGGTTTGAGCTGCTGTTAGTTGAAAAGGAAGGAATGCTAAGGGATAATAAGGTCTGGATCTGGCATATGTTGTCATCTCTGGGAAGCAAATGATGATAGTCAATGTCTTGGGGATATAAAGGCCTTTGAGAAACAAGTTAACTACTTCCTGAAGTCACCTAGAGTCCTGTTTGTCTACTGTGAGCTGTATTTTTCTTTAAGTGCTTCAAAACAGAACAAAAATTAGAAAGAAAAATCTATGATGTAATGAGAATGTAGCTTTTTGTCTGCTCTTTCTATTACTTGATAACTTAAAAAATAATGCCATGTAACTTAGGGCTTAGGAGCTGCATGTTAGAAGTGTATGGTTATCCCTGTAATGTGTTTTTAATACTTTAGCATTTAATAACTATTAGCAAAAGGCAGTTTAACTAAACTAGCGTTTAGTTAGAAAGGATTTAAAATCATGGGTCAGAATAGGACAGGTTTGAAGGCACAGTCAGAGTAAAGCCTGTTGAGCAGCACATCTGAGCCAGATGCTCGGCAGCACGGGAGCTGTCAGGGTTTTCCCAGTCCCACACTTTCTACTCCCCTGACTTCAACTGGAGTGGCTCTTGTTCCTTTGTCCAGATACTGGCACCTCTGTGCTGTTGCAGATCCAGCTGGAAGCTAATGTCTATGGGATGAAGTGACCAGGTGGCTCCTGAGGCTGAGTTCATTGTGCAAAAGCCTGAGCTGCAGTGCTGATGCAAGGAAACAGGCTGGTCCTCTGACTGTAGCAATTCCTGGTTAAATCCACACACGCTGTTCTGGAACTTCATCCAGAACCTGGACTATAAGCTGGCACATTTGCAGCAGGAAGAAATGCTTCCTGCCTAACTCGTGCCCCTGTGCTGCTCCCTCCCTTCCTCTTAGCAGAGCTCACTGAAGGATGTGTTTCAGAAAGCTGGATGCAGCTGTAAAATATTGTGGGCAGTTTTTCGTCAGGGTTATAATTTTTACCCATGGTAGTTTAAGTTCTTCTTACCCAGTTGACCTCATAGCTCAACGGAGTGCTTGTGCACCTGCGAAGGAGAGGGTAGTGCACAGGCAGGAATGAGAATTTGTTGGAAGAAGGTGTATCATTTTCTCCTTTAACTCAGCTGTTTGATGCTAGTTTCAGGTGTTTGTTGTCCTTGTGCTTTAGGCATGCAGTGGTTGATACCTGAAGCTTTTGTCCCAGTTTGTTGTTTCCAGTCCTGTGCTCAATATGCATTGTTTTTTATGGGTGAAATTGTTCATGAAGTTATGCTGCAAACTAGATTGTTGAGATGATCATGGTTAAAAATAACTCCCTTTTATTCTGTCGTTTGCTCAGGGACCAACAGTAAAGAACAGTAAAGTGGCAGGAGTAGGGCAAGACATGCAATGTGGCAGTTTTTTGTATGCCAAAAATGGTTCTAAGGCCAAAGTAGGATAGTATAAGTACAGTCAGAGGAGAAACAAGGTAAACTAACATTGCTGTGCTAAAGTTCTTGAATTTAGCAGGGTAGCGACTGAACTTAAATCCCTAATAATGTCTTAATTTGTTACATCAGTTACTGTATAACTCAAAGAAAATCTGTGCTAACCGGTATCTATTGTAACATTATGTAAACATACAAATGAGACAATAAAGGTTTTAATCTACATTGCCTTATTAAAATGGATGTTTCAAAGGGACCTTGCAGGTAGTTTTTAATGTGGGCTTGTTTTTTTATTTTGCTTAATTGCATCTGTGGAGAAGCCTATGGAAACTAAAAAGGGACTGTTCGTGACTGGAGCAAGATTTCTCTCTGGGGAAAGAAAATGCACCAAATTAGCGTGATCTTATTTGATTTTTGGGTGCATGAGTCCGAGTCAGTTATACCAACACAAGAGAGAGCAGTTTCAAGCACCAGCCGTTTCTCATGAGTTCATATGACTCTTGAATGCATTCATGTGACATCAGTAGGCTTAACTTTATTTAAAAGCTGTAATGCATTAGCTATGCAAATAGATGTGAAACATCACTTAAATACTTTTGGCTTTTCCTTTATGAAGTATCTCTGCAGTTCCTGTACCTAATCTGAAATTAGCTATTAGATACATTTCCAGCATTCCCCATTAATATCTTATTGTGGCTAGACTGCTTCAGGGTTTTTGAAACAACGCTTGTTGGAATTCATCCTGCAGAGGTTATATCATGATAAGCAATATTTTTTTTCCACAGTTAGCACTGCCTTCTAATCTCTTCCCATTCCAAGCACAAACTCTTTGTGGTTTTTGGTAGTTCTTGTTATTTTTTTTTGTTTGTTTTGTTTTGGTTTTTTTTGTGGTTTGTTTTGTTTGTTTTTTGTTCTTTTTTATCTCTTGCTGTACTTTTTGGGGTATCTCAGTTTCAACCATTGCTAACACAAGTGCTGACTTGATTGATGAAGTGACCTTTCTTCTCCATTATTTTGAAGATTATGCTGGAAAATTTAAAGGACAGAAAGTGATACTGAATATTTAAGAACTCTGTTTGAAAGGAAATATATTTTCTGAAGTGCACCTGTAACTGTTAAAATATATATGAATGTGTGTTGTTTCAACCTGGAGTCTTTCACAGATACTAAAAAAAAACCCCAAACAACCAAACCAAGAAACAAACCAACCAACAAAAAAAACCAGCTAAATATAAAGAATAAAGTTAAGAGAAGCCATCCAGACCAGGATTAAATTTTAACTATAAAGAACAGCATAGTACTACTGCGGATAAAACCTTTGAAGAAAGCTGGAATAACAAGGAGGGTTTTACAGGTAGATGCTGCTAAATATGTTGTGTGTTATGTTCTACAGTGCTTATGCAGCCATGTAGCATTCCTTTTCAATGAGGTAGGTGTAACTAGGAGGCCACTGAAACCAAACAACAGTGTGATAGTTGTGTGTTACAGACAGGACAGTCATGCTTACGTGGGGTGTGTGATAGATTGGGACTGAGGGTTTCTGGCAGGGAGATATGGAGGAGACCTTAGCTGTGTCTTTGTTC
Organism: Formicarius rufipectus; assembly: GCA_013399695.1. Taxonomy (NCBI): domain Eukaryota; kingdom Metazoa; phylum Chordata; class Aves; order Passeriformes; family Formicariidae; genus Formicarius; species Formicarius rufipectus. The sequence continues at coordinate 110,534 of VXAU01004177.1, read as the reverse complement.
TCTAAGTTGCAGTATTTGCTTTATGATCTTCATGATCATGTTTCAAGTGTCTTGCCATGAACTGGAATACTTATAACTAGTTCAGTACATTATTGTTCTTGAATTCCATTGTAACTGTATGTGGCTTCCTCCAAAAGGCTTTAAGGATTATGCACACTGGCAATGAACTTAGGATCCTATGATTTTTAAGGCCTCAGCAGCATTGCCTTTGATTGTCCCTGGTGTGAGGAGGTCAGATGTTGCAATCCATCAATCCCTTGCAGGACTGAAGTGCAGGTTTGTGAGCTGTATCCAAGAATGAGATACATTTTTTTTCACAATGGTGTTACATCTTTTGAAGAAACATTGTTTTCCTTCTCCACCATTTCCTTCTGGGAATTTTAAGGATTACTAGACTATCCTTTTATTTCTACTTCAGAAGATGAGATCTTTGGTGCTTCTTGTACTGACAGGTGTTGGACTTGACAGGTAAAGGTGTTGTTATCACTGTACTCTCTCTTTTCATTCTGGTCTGTCATGGAACCATGAGGAGGGTCACACAACTCTTTGTGTGTCACTATGTTTGACCTTTCCTTTTGAAACCTGGATACTCAGTATGGCTAGAATTAGTGTTGCCCAGCTGGCCATTTCTGCTTCCTTAATAAAGTATATAAGTAGTAGTGATATTGGAAAAGTGGCCTGCTCCATGTTGGTAATAGCAGTTCATTAATATTCATACTTAAGCTGACATAATAGTTTTCTGTTGTTTCAGATGCTTGTCTTGAGTATAAAATAAAAGCTCACATTAGAAATAGTGGCTCTGTTAACCATTATAAAATACAGGAGTTGAATTGGCTTCTTCGGAGCACAATAGAAAAAGTGTATGAGATAACTTTTATTTTTTTTATCCTTCTCCCCTCCCAATAAGGCTACCACCTGTTCCTGGTTGAATACTTGCTTCCTCAGAGTCTGCTCCTCCTTAGACTCATCCTCCCTGGACTGTCTTCCCTCTTTGAGATCTTTGGAATGTGCAACACCATTTTTCAGTACCATTCTTTGAATTTATTGGAGGAAGTTTGTTTTCTCTGCTCAATTTCATTATTTTTTGAGATGTATGCTCTTCTTCCATTTGGTAATTATAATGCAGTAGCATTATAGTGCAGCAGCATTTCAAACCTGTAAGAGTTGCACACGAATTTTAAAATGCTTGTGATGTGCAGTAGAAAAGCACTAAGAGTTCATGATAATCTGTAAAACACAGAAAAAAATAGATTTCAAATAACAAGGAAATACTGATTAGTTGGCTATAGGAGCTACTGTAACTAACCACTGTGCAATAAAAGGCACTCATTTAATACAAGTAAGGAAAATCATATAGTCTGGTGTGGGAATTTATTTTGCCTTGGTTGATAATAAAGGAGTACAAATTAATTTCCTACAAAGTGCTTTGTTTTGTGAGTTACTGGTAAAATTGAAAAGAATGAAGATAACATGCCACACTACATTAATGAGGAAAAACTGTTTATGAATAGGGGAAGCCACAGAATGTGGTTTCTTAATCTGGGTGTGGTTTAATTCAGTGATCCTCAGGATTTGAAAAACAACTGCTTTGTGTGTCACTGAGGAAATCCATTTTCTCTCCAAGCAGCCAATATTAGCAGCACCATTGCAGAGTCCTATTTCTGAATAGCGCTCACTATTCTGCCCCGTGGTAGATGCTTAGTCCAACTGAAACCTTTCTGTATCAGCCAGTCAGAGCTCCTCTGTCCACAGGGCTCTAGAGTCCTCTCTGGCACAGCTAGTGTTATGTACAGTTTCAGACTTTTATATTTGTGATCTCTATCTTCCTAACCTGAGAATACAGGATCAAATTTGATTCAAGGGAAGCTAAAAAAGGAAATCGCTGGTGTCCTAACACTGCCACTAGTAAGTATAAATAAGTAGGAAAATAATAAGCAAGTAAAGTTGGTTTGTGATTAAGTAAAAATGATGCATTTTGGAATTGCCAGTGAGAATTTTACAGTTCTCATATTTGCCATTTGCTGGACAATTATCTGGTGTTCATGCGTCTTCGAAATATACATGATTTTTGGACCATCCCACAAAACCTGTGAAAATCTTGAATTTGAATACCTTGACTGATCTGTTGTGATTGTGGTTTGCTGTCCTGAAACATCTCACTGCATGTGCTGGAATCTTAGTCTGTCCTTGCATAGCTTGGGATGAGCAATTCTGACCATGTTGATTCAAGCATTTGTCAACAAAGCACTGATTTTTTTTTTTAATGTATTGTTACACACTGTTAATCTGTGCCCCCTTCTTGGAGGAATCCTAACTGCATTTGGAAAGTTGTGTATCCCAGCGTCAAAGTTCAGTGTTACTGTACATGAGCAATTATTTGAATAGGATGCAGTATTTATTGTATCATTATTTGAATAGGCAAGAGCAGTTGCTGCAGTTGGTTGAGTCTAGGGGGCTGCAGAGCTATTGCTTGTAGGCTCTGAACCTGATTAAAAAATTAAATGTGGAAGACAAGGGAAACATGGATGTTAATGGCATTGAAAAAACAATGGGTTAACTCACTCTCTTAGTTTTGTTTGGTGGTTTTTTTTGAGGGTTTTCTTTTTCTTTTGCCTGGCACCTCTGTAGTTTGGAAGGGATGGTGGTCAGGAAATACTTGTGGAAAGATTGTGTTCCACACCCTGAGTCCAAGAGAAAGTCCTTTTCTCCTCCTACTTGTCACGTGCATTTATTCTGGTAATGATTTACTCTGGGCAAAGTATGCTGCTCATAATTTAGCAAATATAAAAGACTAATCTTGATAATTTACAAAGATAATGGGGTGTAGCTGGATTTGTCGGTGCCTGTCTCTACAACGTTCTTTATGTTTTCAAATTCTAAGGTTGAAAGATCATATTCTGAAGTGGTTGTAAGAAATAGATGCAGCTGAAAGCCAGAGAAATGCGAGTCGTCCTCTGACCTAACCCATCTGCCTGGTTAGGCCATTTGGGCTTGCACTTCACAGTTATTACTGCTGAGACGAAGTTTAGAAAGCAGCATTGGTGGAGGCATGGTTATCATGACAGATCTTCTTACACTGTCTTCTTTAGTCTTTACTTATAATTTGCAATTTCTTATTTCCTCTGTTTTCTCCTCTCTGACTTCTCTGATGTTTTTCTTTTTCCTTCCCATTTTCTCTGCTCTGCCTGTGTGCACAGGATTGAGTTCAAGATCTTCTGCAGTGGAGGAAGAAGCTGCTCTTCCCTGTGGTTCTAAAAGGAGTTATCTAAAAGAGGCTTTGCAGCATGTTCATGCAACAGCATGTTGGTGACAAACAGGCTACTGAGCTGGTGTGGTCAAAGTTTGCCTTCCTACTAGTAAGGTAGGAGGGTGAGAATTATAAATTCTGCAGGTTGACTTGGTGCTGAACTACTTGTCCTTGCATTTTGCTATGAAAACACACAGTGGACTTTGCCTCTTCATATTCCAGCTGCCTTACAAGCACTGAAGAGGAAGAAGAGATATGAGAAACAGCTGAGTCAAATTGATGGGACACTTTCTACCATTGAGTTCCAGAGAGAAGCATTGGAAAATTCCCACACCAACACAGAAGTGCTCAAGAATATGGGTTATGCTGCACAAGCTATGAAAAAAGTACATGAAAATATGTAAGTGCTTTCTAATAGCTTTCAAGGTGACCTTACTGACCACTTTCAAACTATTCCATCACTGCAGACTGTTATATCAAGTTAGACAGTTTTGACTTCATTTTTGGTTTAGGCATCTCAAGTCAGGAATGCTGTTGTTGCTGTAGTGTTATATTTGGGGGAAAATCTCTTAACATCAAGTCTAGAAAGAAGTTCACTTAACTAGTGAGAGCTGTGTGGTACATGCTTTGTTTTTAGTCTATCTTGACAATGGAGACTGGCCTCTGCCCTTGGTTTGTCCAGAAGAAAATGAAGTTATAGAAACTAAGTGAACTCTTTTCCTCATGGGCCATAAGCTGGACTTTGAAAATCAAAATACTAATTAGACCTGAACAAAAGAAAATTACCCTTTTTTTTTTTTTAAATATGTCTATATTGTTTCAAGGGGTGTTTTCCTGCCTGAATAAACAGAGTTAAATCAGAAAGGTTTTTCTGGAAGAAGCAAACAGGAACTGAAACAATAATTATGTTAACAATAAGGGGAAGCCTTTAAATGGGATACAGTTCTGTTAAGTTGCCCCTGGTTCTGGAGAAAGCTTAACATCAAAAAGGATCCATGAAATCATAGAATACTTTGGGTTCGAAGGGACTTTTAAAGGTCATCTTGTCCAAACACAGTGCAGTAAACATGAACATCTTCAACTCGATCAGGTTGTTCAGAGTCTATCCAACCTGACTTAGAATGTTTCCAGGGATGGAGCATCCACCACCTTTCTGGACAACCTGTGCTGGTGTTTCACAACCCTCATTGCAAAAAACTTCTTCCTTGTGTCAAGTCTAAATCGACCCTCTTTTAGTTTGAAGCCATTACCCTCTGTCCTATTGCAACAGGCCCTGCAAAAATGTTTATCACCATCTTTCTTATAAGCTCCATATAAGTACTGAAAAGCCTGTGAAGATGCTGCCCACGGAGGATCTGCTCAGGGAGGTGACTGTTGCCTGGCAGAGCTTTGAGAAGCAGAGAGGGACAGACTGCTGCAGCTTGACTTTTGTTACAATCCCAAAGTGGAAGAAGTTGGACTGGCTGAAGCACACAGAGGCTTGCTAGTGTAGGTGTTAAGGTGTGGGTGAGGAAAATTACTCCCTGTGAGTTCTGCTGTTTGTACAGCCAGGGGCATAAAAAGCAAATAGGGTCTGTTCAAGTGAGTCTCTTCTGTAGGATTCAAATGATGTATTTTTAAAAAAAATTTTCCATGTTATCCTTCCAGGGACTTGAACAAAATTGATGATTTGATGCAAGATATCACCGAACAGCAAGATGTTGCCCAGGAAATCTCAGATGCTATCTCAAACCGAGCCACCTTTGGCGATGAGTTTGATGAGGTTAGTACTTCAGGCCTGTGAATTTTATTTGTTAGATGACTCCATAGTTATTGTGTTGTAAAGTGGTTTGTTTCTCAGAAGGTGTGGATGTGAAATTGCTTGGGTCTAGGTTACTGTATCTAGGACAAGTGTATAATTTTAATATAAATATAAATTAAAATATTAATATATAAAATATGTAGTATACTAAAATATATGTAAAAGATAATTTCTATTTATCTATACATTTTAAGCAAAGCATTTTTAACTGCACTCCTGTAGTTGTTTTTCTCATTTGAACCATGGAAGGAGGAGGTCACTAAAACATGTAATTTGTACTACTCTAAGTGGACACCGAAACATATAATTTTTTGTGCTCCAAATAGACATCTGTTTGACTAAGTGCATGTTCCTGAGTCATGAACAGACTGCTGTTCACAATTTGAATATTTGAACCATTTTTTAAGGTTATTTTTGATGCTGGGAGATGCAGGTCCTTTCCCTATTTTTCCAGAAGTAGATCTGTTAGGTAGAAGGAATACTCATTGGAGGCAAAAGCGTTTCTTCCTTGAGCTCTTTTCTTCTGAAATGCCTACAAGGCATTTAGGACCTTCTGAAAATTTTTTGCAGTAGCTTTCCTGCAGTGTCTCTGGATTTGAATTTGAATATCTCAGCAGGTTATTACTCAGCCATGGCTGAGGGCACAAGAGACAAGGATACTCATAATTCTTGTGATCTGTGAAATGTGTGTCTAGGGATCAGACTCAGTATCACAACAAGTTTGGTTTTGTTTTTCAGTTTTGTTTTAAAATGACCAAATGTCCTGAATAATCAAATGATTGCCTCTATCCCTAACTAATTTGTTCCCATGAGCCCAAATGGACAACAAAGAAAAATATAAATGTATGATATCGTACGTATTTGCTTGATTGGGAGGAGGGGGAGGTTTCATTCAACAGTTATAATTTGTTGAAAGCAGGAATAATTCTTTGTATTTTGTTCTTATTACCTACCATCCTGGTTTTCCACTTCAAATGTAAATAGACTTTCCAAGAAAGATTTAGTCATTACTGGCACAAGGAATGGAATTTGGCTTGTATAAACTGGGCTTGAAATAATTGAAAAACATACTGCCATCCTTAATAGCTGTACAGTGTCTTACTTTTCATCAGTGCTTAACTTTTAGGACTCTAGCCTGAGTAAGCATGTTGTAGATTGACCTGGAAGTTCCTAAGAGGTACTAGTTGAAGTTGATGTGCATGGTTCCTGTTCTGGAACATAAGCCACTGGCACATGTGGCATTGTTTTACCAGCACCTGCTTTTGCATAGGAGCATAATACTTATAGCACTTGGGCAGTAACTGGGAAATCGTTTGCAGGCCACTGCATCTTGAGAGAACTGGAATCAATGACTAAGTTGCTTAGTTACGAGGTGGTTTATATTGGAGGACGATATTTAATTTTATTTTTTTTGGAGAATGTTTTGACCACACACTTGGATACATTTTCTCTTCACATGTGTGCCTTGAGTGTAAGGAGGTCATGGAAGCATGGGATTTCTTTTGCTCCAGACAGGCAGAGAAACATAAGGGTTCTTTCTGCCTGGGTTGACACAGTGTCTGTCATGAAGAATGCAAAAAAAGCTCTGTTCTACCTGGGTAGCATGCTCTCTGGAGGGGTGATCCTGGAGTCTTTTTTCAGATAATGAAATAAGAAATGCACACCATCCAGTGGACAAAGCCTGGAAACTGCAAATTCATATGGTATTCTGCTCTTGTGTTGGCCTAGGTTTGAGAGGAGAAAGTGGATTTATTATAGCCATTGCAATGCTCCACAGCCTACTTTTAGGATCAGTTCTTGAGTAATAAGAAATTATTAGCTAATTCCATGCTCGAAGATGAATAGAACATAAAACTAGAGTCTCCCATTTTGCAGATATTCTAGCTATTACATTATGATGTTAAAGGTGTAGGCTCTTGATTATTGTTTCCTTTTTTTTTTTTTTTTTAAGAATACTTGTTGTGACTGACACTGCATCTTAATTGTTTATGGTTCAGCAGAGGTTAGGACGGACTGATTTGGTGTGGGAGAGGGTTGGATGACCATCTAGAAGTTTTCAGAAATACCTGCTGCCATTGATTTTGCAACAGCTTGCACACTAGCTTTTTAAGAAGGTTGTATTCAGAGCACTGACTGAGGCAATTAAAGTACAGGCAGATTTGCATCTCAGCTAAATGTCTGAGTAAAACAGGGGGTCTCAATTTGCCTGTTTCCTTGAGTGATAGGTTGTGAATTGAACATCATCAGGTGTAGACCTGATGCCAAAACTTTTAGATCATATCCTAGGATTTGCACTATAAACTAGGCCAGGTAGGCAAACTGTAGCCCTTTTTTGGCCTTAAATTATAAAACCATGATAAAGTAAATCTAGGTAGGAAGGCTGATGGCGGCTATGTAACTATCATTTCAACTTTTACATTGGTGATAAACCAAATATAAATGTGTAGGTAAAGCGTATTTCAATACCTAGTAGCCCTTACTTTGCTACACAAATACATTTTCCTCAGCCACTTTTGCCTATTGTTTCTTTTTAAACAATTTTATCAATGTGGCAAAGGTCCACTTCTGTACAAATATGTTAACATTTAGCAGCTTTTCCTTGGGAAACTCCAGCTAAGGTGTAAGTTCTTTACTTTTTTAAAAAGTGTACAGCCTTTTTATTCTTAGTATTGTGCAAGTGGATTAGATCATGTGTCCTAGTCAGTGTCTGTAGCTAAAAGCCCAAGAGATTTGTGTGCTTGAAGAGTGAATAGCAGGACCCAGGGGACAGTTCTTGATTCCAGTGCTGCTTTGAAATTGTGTATAACCCTGGACTTGTGTAATAGGGTTGAAGCATGTTTAATGGCAGTCTACCTTATAACCAGTGGAAGCTGTTTGCTTTTTTAAAATAGGAGAAACAGCATGTTAAAATTAGAGGCTGCTGAAGAGTACAGGGTCTAGAGTTGGAACAAACCTGAGGACAGCAGGGTGAATTTTTCCCCCGCCCTTGCCTTTTTGACAAGTATTGTACTGCTGTCAGTTTTGTTTCTAATTTTGTTCCTTGTCCAATTTCTAACTTCCACTGTCCTCCTTTCAATGTTCAATTTAGGTTTACTGTCACTGCCTCTATTTAGTAAAAATTAGACCTTTAAAATGCCAAGTTTTGATATGTGTTTTCAGGTGTAAACCTTTTTTTCAGTAGTGCTTTGCTTCGTGGTGGTTAAATGTGCCCTTGCCTGCTATCCCTGTCAGTACAATGAATTTGTAAATAATGTTTTCCTTGAATTTAGGATGAGTTGATGGCAGAATTAGAAGAACTGGAGCAAGAAGAACTGAACAAGGGAATGAGAGATGTCAGGTTGCCAAGTGTTCCGTCCACATCGCTGCCTTCTCGTCCTGGTAAACTGCCTGCTTGCCATTTCACATTTCTCATTATTAAGCCATGCTGTGAGAAAGAGGAGAGGAAGAGAGAATCTCACATATGTATTTAACTTTTTAAGTGTTATAAATTCCTTTTCTTACTTTTGTATCTGTTTAATGGAAAAAGCAGAGTGTAATTCTGTTTTGCTCTATGAAAGCATTTAGGCATAAATTCTCTGTAGCTTTGGGGAGAACTCAGGGAACTTGATCTTGCAGATATACTGATGAATCTCCAGCTGAAGTGTAGTGAGATTACTGAGGAATAGGAAGAGGTTTGTTTTGGTGTTTATTTTTTTTTTGTTTTTTTTTTTTTTTTTTTTTTTTTTTTTTTTTTTTTTTTTTTTTTTTTTTTTTTTTTTTTTTTTTTTTTTTTTTTTTTTTTTTTTTTTTTTTTTTTTTTTTTTTTTTTTTTTTTTGCAATTAAATCTCTTTAGTCTCTTTTAATTAGAGTCTGACCTAGATTCAAAATGTTTGCGTCACAAAGATCCAGCTTTGTAGGGTAGTGGTTTGATATTTGCCACTGGTATTTTAATTAGAAATGAAGGAGGCAGCAGGAACTACACATTTAAAGAAATATTTTCATTCCTGTGCTTTCTTTCTGCTGAATACACTTATTCCTGGTATTAAGCTGTAGTCTTATTTTTCTGTAGTTCTGCCCTATTTGTTTTGAATTAAGCCAGAGGCAGTCAAAATTTACTCCACCTTTCACTGTGTCCCTGTTGTCCTCTGTCAGATGAAAGACTTGCTGTGTCCTGATGCTAGTAAAGAGTATGAATATTTGATGGCAAGGACAGAACACATGTGACACACGTTGTTTATGGTGTGTTCTGCTGCCAAACAGGGTTACCTAGACCAGCTTGACTTGGTATTACACGTGTTTTGGTGTTGCCTAAAACTGAAGAAAAAAAACTTTCAAGACAATATCAGTATAGATAAGAGAGCACTTCCTTAATGAAAGCTTTCAGGCACTTAAATCCTGAGAAGCAGTTTCAGACATTCAAACTGAGACTGTGGACTCACCTACAGAAGGCAATTGCAGAACAGCTAATTTGGAGGGGAAAAAAAAAAAAGAAAAATAGAGAGAGAGAAAAACAGTGCAAATTGCATTCTGGCCAATTATGGCATGTTCATGCATTGTCTTCCAGATCCAGCTGTGGCAGTTGACATTTTCCTTAAACCCAGACCATCTCCATGTGCTTCTCACTATCTTAATTTTCTCATTCATCTGTCTGTATGGCTACTTCAGGCAAAATTAACTGGTTACAATCATATAGTTAAGGCCTTGCAAAACTGGCTTATGTTTTCTGAAGCTGAATGCTTACTGTTATATAGCAACGGCAAAATTAAAATAGTTAATGGACCTATAATGCTTCTAGTTGGAGATGCACATTACCCTCCTGATCTTGAAGATGAGGAAACTGTGAGGGAGCAAAGCACAGTGACCTTCCCCATTCACACAGTGAGTCAGTGGCATTTGCAGGATAGGGATAGGACCTGTGGTGTCCTGTATCCTTCTCCTGCCCTTAGTTCCTGATTGTGGAAGCTGCAGTGCCCCCCACACAGTGGCTCCTGGTTGTGTGAGTGCCACAGGCAGGAGCCAATTGGCTCCATAACACCCAGTAAACAGTGCCCCACTGGGATTGGGAAGGGTACCAGTCCTGACCTGCACAGCCTACACGCAGATGAAGACACTGCCTGAGGTTGAACTCTGTAGGCATCTAATTTGTATGTCAGCAAATGAAGACTGTTTGGCTGAGATTTTAGTTTGGTGAATGCAGAAGATTTGTGTGGGTGCAAAGGGAGAAAGTGTGTGTGGGACCTGATACAGAGCTGGGGATTGCAGTTGCTGTGAACACAGTAGTTAATTGATGTCGCCTGAGCATAGTAAGTTCAGGAATTTCTTTGTTCCTTTAGTAAATGACACCTTCCATTAAAATGGGGTGAGTTCATCTGAAGACTGGACTTGCATTTGCAGAACCTTTCAGTGCTATTTGGAAAAGTAGCAGGATGTGCAGCTGGCTAGAGAAGGTCACTCATTCCTGTTTATGTGGTGGTAGAGAACAGGCAGCATTCTTGTGGACACTTTGTGACAGCTTTTAGAGATTAAATCTATTTTCTATGGGAGTCTTTCAGTAGGAATTACATCAGACCTGTATTTCTAACCTCAAGGTTATATGTGAGATAACGGTGGGGCAAAATAGTCATACCTCTCTTGAGCTTCATTTCTACATTATCCATGTTTGAATTACTACTCAGTAAATCAATTTGAGATCTTCAAACTGCAAAGCACTAGGCAAGTCCTCATACTAACAGATAAGATGGTTCTGACTGTTGTATTAGTTGATGGTTATTGTCTCTTTCTCTGCAGCATCATCCAGGAGGAGAGCAGAGGATGAAGATGAAATGAAGAAGCTGGCTGCCTGGGCTTCCTGAAAGCACAGTTTTTCTATAACACCGTGTGTTATAGTGCAACTGTAAAGATCTGTGATGCTGTTTTATAACCTTATTGATTTAGTGTGGTTGCATTTCATACAAGCTGTGTTTTTTATGGCTGATCTTGCTAACAATACTGTTACTGCCATATTACAAAACTAGTTTAAAAACCAGCAAATGAAAAAATGCAATAGTTGCCAAAACCACCGGGCATGAAATTTTTTTAGCCTCAGCCAGAGATTTGTTTTGTTGTTAGTTAGAGGTTTTTATTATTTTTAATTTATATTTTACTGTATCTTCTGGTTTGTAAAACCTGTGTGCCTCACTTATGCACAGATCTCGATTCATTGTTGAAGTGAGAAGGTTAAGAAAGTCATCAGGGCCCTATACTAAAGGGTTATTTTGTTCAGACTATTTGATTATTAGCTGTTTTCAGCTGACTTGCAAGTTCCTTTGAGCCTACGAGCTAATAGCTGTTCATTTGGGCATGAAGGTTTAAACAGTCTGCCTGGAGCAACTTATGGTGTCCTAGATATTAAGAGGAGACTCTTCTGTAGGCTCTTTGAAGTGAGTTAGGCTATTTGTTTTAACTTTGGCCAAAATAGCCCATGCACTTCTATAGGTGAACTTGAATAGCATTTTGAACTATTTCCAACTCGGTTATAGAATTACAGTGGTTGAGGAAAATGAAATGTCCAAGTTCCTATAGATCCCTGCCAAACAAAACTAATTTTCACGAACCCTGTCAAAAATCCAGAGATTTGACCTTTCTGTGTATTCCTCCTTCACTTTGTCTTTCTAGGGTGAGTCTTTGCTTTGTATGGTAATAGTAACCCTCAAAAGAATTAGTAACATGCTTCTAATGATACAATTTCAAAGTAGTTCTGATTTCGGAGCATTGAGTTATTTTCTCTTAGTTTCTGAATGGAAATAATACCAGCATGTTGCATTTGAAATGCCTTTTTAACTCTGGTTAAAAGCTGATTCTGTATTACTTGTAAAGTTAATGCGTTATTATCCAACTGGTAGTTTTTTAGCCTAAGGCACAAATGCCACTCTTTTGTGTTAAACTACTATGTATATGGAGAAATCACTGTTCAAATACAAACCAAAAATTAAATAGGCTGCTTTGTACTAATGAAGTTTATTTAATAAGACTGAAGCTCTATGCTAGTAGCCTGCTGCAGTCACAAGGAAAGAGTAAAACACTGGAGTTCCTAGGGGTGTAGGAACCAGAATCCTTGATGGAGGTTTCTTTTTTTTCAAGTGAATTTAAATTTTACTGATGATTGACCCCCTTGGAGAATAGTGGGACACTTGGTTTCTGTAGATCTATAGCAACAGAAGACTGACCCCTTCTCCTGCAGGCTTTAGCCTGTGATTTGCTAGGTGTTTAGCTTTGACAGGCTACAATAGCCTTCATAGAATGGATTTTAAGTTGTGTAAGGAAATGTGTGTTTCTAGACATGACGTACTCAGAATCTTTCAAGAAGAGTTCCATGGATGAAACCCAAAATGATAAACCCTGTGGAAAGATTCAGTTTTTCATCACTTTCACTCTCTGTGGTGGAATTGCTTTCAGTTTCTATCCGTATGAAAGGTGAATCAAGCCTTACCACTTTAGTTCAGATAAATTTTCTAGTGGAAAAAAGTGTGTGAATTCTGTCCTAATATTTGAAGGTACCAGGAAAATTGTCTGGTTTTGTTGAGACTAGAGAAGAACTGGAACTATTAAATTTTTGTTTGAGACAGAAAGAATGAACTGCCTTAAATTTAAAAATAAAAATTTTAAACTCTCAGTAAGGAGGCAAACACTAACAAAATGTTACTTGGTTTTAATGTTTGATGAAATTCAGGATGAGGTGCCAGCTGAAAGCAGAAATATTTAATAAAATAACAAATATTTTGAGTTATTTCAAATCCATTTGCTAATATTTCTGGCTTGAATCCTCTTTTCAGGGTGTGCAGGCTATGCAAGTCTCTGAATTGGGTACAGAATGTATTAGCATACACTGGTTGCATCACCTGCAAGGCTGGTCATGTGCTTGAGGACACTTGAGGTATTGCTAAATAAAAGGCTGTGCCAACATAGTCCCATGGTTAGCTTGAAAAAGCTGGCTCCTAGCATCTGTTCCTGGTCAAATTAGTAGTTTTCCAATACTTGGCACTTATTTAGCACTTGGCATATTTTAAGTGCTCTGCATCCTAACCAAAATAGGTCTACTAAGCCTCGAATTTGAAACTAAAGTGACTTTCAGTCTGCTTTGGAAAATGTGAACCTGTTTTTCCTTAAGAACTTCCATGTGAAAACCCTTCAGCAGGGAGAAAAAATCCTAGGGAAGGTCTTCTCCTTTGCAAGCCAGAATCTGGCTGCTGACCTCCAGCAATGTTTCGGCCAAATGTTGATCCTGGAAAGCTTCAGGTATCTTCAGCTTATTGATCTCAGACCGGATACTTTAGGAACAAAACTTATGAAAGGTAAAGAAATTAAACTGTTCATTCAGGTGAGCTGCTCTGAAAAGTTGTGTATAGAGGGCTGGTGATTATGGAGGACAGACTCACATACCAGTTCAGGCCAGGATCTGTGTGGTTGGTGAAGCTCTACTCAGAAACACTATACTGATGTACACAAAGCAAAATCCACCAGGAACCTCCAGAACTGAAGTGCTTCTTGCTCTATTTATGTGGGAGACTGGTTTTCTTCAAAGGCAAAAGGGTTTTAGGGATTTAATTCAGCTGAGGGAGTGGCTCTTTCCTGTGTAAATTCAGATAACACTGGGATAAATGACTCTTGTTTTTTTGAACATATGTCTCACTTCATGTCAAGATGGTATTTGTTTAGTATATAAGCAGCTGAAAGTGAATAGTGTCAACATGTTACTGTAAATGTAGTTGCTATTAACTAGAACATATTTTACAAGAGGACTGTGGCAGCAGATGGTGTACTATAGCTGACTGCCTTTCTTGTTCCTGATTTATTTTGAAAATGTTTTCTTCTCTTAGCAGGTTTGGACATTTTTAATCTGGATAGCTTCAAAAAGGTGAAAATATATTAATAAAAAGTAAAAATTATTTATATATATATGTTGTAAATAAATATTTTAGTGTCATGTTTCTGTTACGATTGTATTAAATTTCTTATCAGCCAAAACTGTGAGTACCCGCCTTGCACTATCATTAGGATACAGTGCTCATTAGAGGATGTGAAAATAATCAGAAACATTTTTTTTTGAGGTATTAATATTTCATCAGGGTAGAATTCAAGAATTCTTCAAAGGTAATTTGGCTGGGGGAAAAAAACCCAAAGAAACACAACAAACCCCCCACCCCAGCATATGCTGTGGTGTTTGGGCTGCATTCCTTCACAATTAACAGTTGTGTTGTGAGAGATTCTTTTATTTTGATGTGCCCAAAATACTTCCCTCTACCCACCTCTGACCCAAAGATCTTGTCATTGTTTCAGAAGTGTGTTTCACTTTCCAGGCCTTAGTCGAAAGGAAGAATACTCAAGTCTTTTAAATGTGAAAAAGAAAAAAAATACTATAGGCAAATATGAAGTGACACAAATAAAAAAATTCACTTTTTCATGCATCTCATTAGAAATCTCCTTAAAGTAAGTATGTGTATAGTGTTTCACATTTTATATACATGCATGTATATTTTTATATATATACATGTATGTATATTTATACATGCATGTAAAGTGTTGGAGCAGTGATTTGAGATAACCATTCATTGTCTGGTGTGGAAAGATTTCAATTGCTTGAGCAGCTTGTGTTTGTAAATCCAAAATGTCAGGGGACTGTTGCAGCAGGTATACTTGCTGACTGCGTATATGGCTGTGGGGGGTGGAAGAACAGGTTGGGTGTGCGTGGAGAGTATTTGTAATGAGAAAATCTCACAGTCTCATGATATAGAGCTTATATTATTTTAATGATGTCTTTCTTTTAAAAACATAAGGATGAAGCTCTAGTCTCAGAAATTATTTAACAGCAGGGATTAGCTTGGACATTTTAAGAAATTACAGATAGTATAATCTCTTGTAGCTGTCCTATTTTCTCACATCTGTCCCCACTGCAGAGACAGTGACAAGACGCACTGTCATAGCACTGTTCAGTCAGGTGTATGTTGCAGGAAAAATGTACCTGGTTGATGTGACTTTGCTTGCAGTTTAAGTGGTTTCATTATCAACATGTAATTACCTGGCCATTGCTGAACTATACACTTGGGATCAATATCTGCAGGTAAAGCTAGATGATACAGTTATGAAATGTTAATGTGTGACTAGAAATTCCTGAACAACCTTGTATAGTTAGGATGGCCATCTCTGGCAGGGTCACACTGGCTCCCCTGCTGCCCTGCTCCCCTTCTTTCCTGCAGGCTACACATCCTTGTGCTTTTATGTTTGTTTGTATGTCTGCTTAGCTGACTTTCATTTCCTGCAACTAAAAGTCTCCTGCTAATTCCCCAGTTGCTGTGTAATAGAGTTAATTGTTGTCTTCCTCTACCAGGATCAGCTTTGAGCAAAAGCTGTCTCAGAGAGGCTGGGTGAGGTGCAAGCCCCAGCCCTGTGCTGTGTCACCAGCCAGTGCTACCCAGGCTATTTTTAAGGCAGCTTTCTCAAAGAGCAGGCAGCTGAATCTTCTGGGATTGAAGGGCAAGGCAAGTTAAATCGAGGATCTGTGATTTGTGAACTGAATTTAATAAAATAGGTGGGAGGCCAGTTGGTCTGAGCTGGTAGTATGTTCCCATAGTGAGTGTTGATACCTTCCAATGCATCACCATTCACAGATTTACTGTCTTAAGAGGCAAGGAGTGTTTTGTGGGTTCCCACCTCCATCCCAAGTTTAGCACCCTTTCCTCAAAAAGTGAAACATGAACTTTAGGAGGAATGGGAGTCTTCATATATATTTAACATGTAAATATATCCAGAGGTCATAGCTTTACTTCTGTGATTGGACTCAGCTTACCCAAGGGGCTGAATTAACCACAGTCAGCTAGGGCTGCCAATGGGTAGGCATATGTAGGGTTATTGTATTACCCTATACCTACCTTCTGGAGTGCCTGGTGCACTGCTGTTGCTACCCAGCAGCAGTGAGCTCTGCCAGCGAGAGGGCTGAGACTCTGTGGACCTCCAGGAGGAGCTCTGGATTCAGCATACAGCAAGAAATTCAGGCTGGGAAAGCTGTGAGTTTCAACTTTCACATAAGATCCAATTTCTGTCTTACTGCTTGTGCAGGAGGAAAAAGAGCCTGCAAAAAGCAGGATGGGACTCTCTCACCCTTCCAATTTCCCTCACAAATCCCCACTTTTTTGAAGCTAAAATGGACTTCTAAATGCCAACCCACCTTCTTGGCTTCTTTTCTGGCCCCTGTCTCTTTTCCTTCCTTCAGCTGTCTGCGACCACCTTGGAAGCTACATTTGTTCCCTGCTCTGGCCTGAGCAGGAGTTCAGAAGGGGACCTTCATGCAGAAGTTCACCAGTCCCCTCTTTATGCACTCATGCTGTGACATGGAGCGAAGACAAAGCTCAAGGCTTTAAATGAGTCAAAAGCACCCAATTTGAAGGAGAAATTCAATACTGGTTCAGTGAATTGTGCCTTGCAGTGAAGCTGAAGCTGGCTGTCACTGCAGCATGCTGAGGATACAGAACTGCAGAGAGATTTCTTGGTCAAGTCTGTCTGCCCTTGTGAGGGTTCAGAGCATGTCTGTCCTGTGGTAATGTCAGCACTACTCTGGGTTAGGGGGAAACTTGTGGGACATGCCTAAAAGGAAGGTATTGCAGCTGCTGGTTTTGAGGCTGTTGAGGATGCTCATGTTTAGAATTAATCACTTTGATTTATGGAGGATTTGGATCATAAAATGTGAATTTACTGTGAAAAGGGCTGATTTAGCACAGGAAGTTCAGTCTGAACTGACAGCTTCCCACAGCTGTAATGCAAAGTTTCAGAAGTTTGTAACTGAACATGGGTAGCAGAGACCACCTTGCACTTTTCAGGTTAAAACCTTCAGCTCTCAATGCTTTGTCAGCTGTCAGCAAAATGTGTCACTTTGGTTTACTGACCTAGGAAAAAAAAGTCCTCCTGTGTGAACCAAGAATTTCTGAAAAAAAGTCTGTAACAGCACTGATCTTCAAACAGATCTTATCTCTGTTGTATCAGACACTTGTGGTTGAACACAAAGGAGTTTATTTTATAAAGGAGACAATAGGAGAAGAAAATGATGGGGGAAAATGATAACTAGTTGAGACATTAATTTATGTAGCCTGAGATTCTGTCTAGAGCACATATTGTGTCTGAGTAAACTGAAATCTGAGCCAACAGCTGCTTCACCAGAGCAGAACAGAGAAGCCTCTTTGTTGAGAGATCTTATGCTCTGACCTTTAGATGACCATGAGCCTTGTGTAACTCATGTCATTTGAAAAGTGAAAGATGTTGGTCTTTCTTTGGTTTTCTAGATTCAGAACTGAAACCAGTGTCAGAGGATGCCAGTAGTGAACTACAGCATGCTGAGAGCAGAAATAGATAAAAGTAATTATTTGTATGTGTTCTATTTCTCAAGTTAACTCACAGCAAAGGTAAGCTTAATTTTAATTGTTGCTCTTTCATAACAGGTTACTTTGCACATTAATTTTGCAACATTCTCAACTTATCTTTTAATTGCCTCTTTAGGTAGGGACAATGAAGTCAGATCTGACTGGTGTTCTCTGCAGTTATCTCCACAAGAAATTTGCTTTTCTGGTTTGCTTTTGTACACCTAAGCAGGAACAATGCCTCTGTAGGCACTTCAGCATCTTAGAGAATGGCTGTTTTTTTTTTCAAAAGATTACACAGAATGAGACAGTTTTCTCATCTGCTTCTTCCACTACAAGTTATCCTCTTGCCCAACTCAAATGTAAGACGAATCTCCTGGGGTTTTTCTTAGGTTTCCAATTATCCTACAAGCTATGTTGCGTGATTTCTAAATCAATACTGCACATCCACACACAAAACATAAACTTCTCAGGGAAAGATTTTCTCTAAATGTACACAGCAGCTGCCCTAACTGGGTAGAGTTCTTTCCCATTGTCTCTGCTCATCCGTATAATAGGTATATTTATGCTGCAAAATGAAGGGGAAAGGGAGACCCCCATCACATCGCAAGCCACCTCACAATGTGGTTATAAGAAATGCTGCGAGCATCTAGGAAAGTGCCACAGGAAATTTTGGAGGAGAAATGCTGTAGGTTTGCTATGTGTTACAACTGCTTCCTAAACTACCTTCTTTCTATGTGTCTATCTATCCATCTAACTTACCTATCTATTTTTGGAACATGCAAAGCAATAGTAAGATCTTGAAAGGTCAGTGTGCAACCTTCTCCCAGTAGGTGCTCGTCAGATGAGCAATGCTTGACAAACCCACATTGAGTGCCAAACAAACAGGCAAGCAGCATTTCATAGTCATCCTCAACATTTCCATAAAACAGCTGTGGCAGCTGTTTCTTTTAGATGAAAAGCATTAATCCACAGGGGCTTCAGAGAGTAGAGTCTTGGTTCTCCACTTTATCAATGCAAACTTGCTAGTATTTTCAGTTTGAACTCATAGAGGAAAGGAATATTACAAAATCTACCAGTAGTTAGTAATGTATGAGTAAGGATATTTAAACCTACTTGAAACCCAGCTGAGCTATCCCAAGACAAAGTTCCTGTATTATACAGGCAACAGTCTCACCAGATCAGCGAATCATCTTTTAACCTGCTGACAAGTCTGTGGGATCAGCAGTGACACCAGCACTACACCAACTGACCTATTGTGCAATTAAGAGTGACTCATGTAATAGCTTTCTTCCTCAGTTTCCTTATTTGCACAGCGGAGGGAAATACAATACCTTTCTGTCAGATACAAAAGGGGACAAACTCTGTATTTGGAGAGCAGCCTGACAGTTCTCAAGTCAAAGAAATGCTGAGTAAAAATCGGCAAGGTTTCCCTTAAGGTCTCCCTGAAGACCTTAAAAGGGGAAAGGTCTCCATGAAGATTGTGTTGAAAACCAGGAAAACATAGGTTGGAATACTGCTCCTGAAGGCTTAGCAAAGGGTTAAGGTGCAGAACCTGCTAACTTACCTTAAGACAGATGAGAATCAGGCAGAGCTGGGAGTTGACTCCAGAATCCTGTTTATTAGGCCAGTGCTTTAATCAGATGAGCTCCAGCACCCACTCAACAGGAAGACCCACGCTGAGGGTTTCTGCACTGTGGGGGGTGATCCTTCTCTCATATCCCTGTCTCCCAAAGCTGAAGGGTTCGGCTCTGACCAGCAGTGACAGCACTTCTGAGGACTGAAAGTATTACTCCAGTTCAGCACTCCCAAGCTTCCTCTTTCTCCAAACCCATGCTGCCCTGCTTACAGTTCGGGATCTTTACAAGCAATACCAGAATTCCAGCCTGAGCTGGATGCTCTGATATCCTTTATGAGACAGGAAAAGCACAAGTCACATAAACAGGGAGAGGTAGAAAGGCTGTGAGGATCTGAGTTATACACAAGACAAATGCATCATAGATTACTTTTCTCCCTGTTGCCCAAAAGTTAAAGGTATAAAAAGAGAAAGAGAAGCTTTGCTAGTTGAGTTAGAACATCTAGATTTCCTGAGTTGTAATTTCAGTGTCAGGTGCTGTCCTGTTGCAGAAAGTCTTCATGTTAACAATTTTAATTCTCTGTCACATCAGGCTTTCTGATTTATCCAACCGAACAGAATGATGTTAGAGGACTCAGTCATTTACAGAGCTCCTTCAGATGTCCTGTTACCTCTCCACGATTGTGAAAAACACTTGTCTCAGAAACATTGTGCCTGTACATATTCTGTGCTCTGGGCAGCCCAAGTGTAAATCTGTCTGACCCTTGTTAAACAGGATCCTTCAATACCAGTGTCACTTTATTTGATGATGCTGGTTAAAACTGCAGTTCAGGGCTTTAAAATGTGCCCACCAGAAGAAAAAAGGTGCTTTGTATGTGCAATGGAGTTATGCTTAGACATGTCTCATGACAGCCTTTTCCTGACTTTGGAACTACCACCAGAATAGTTCAGAATTCATCACCTCAAGGAGAAATTTCAAGAGAAACATTCTGTATTCCAGTTTAGTGCTCAAGCTACCCAATTGGAGAATAATTTGTAACACGAGGATATATATGACCAACAGTCTCTAGTATTGTGAGGAAGATATGTTTGACATTTATACCTATTGCAAGATAAGAATATATTAATCTTTTATAGTTTAGCATAAAGGAATGCATTTTTCCTACCTTTCCACTCCTCCAAATCTGTACAGTTGCATCAGAAACAAAAGGTAAGTCCAACTTTGGAGATCAAAACCACTGAAAAAGAGCCACTGGCTCAATGTTTTTCTTGCAATGCAAAACCTGAGAAGGACCAAATACAAAAGGCTGCCCTTTGAAACAAGACTGGATAAAGGTTAGTGCAGCAAAAGGTGGCAAAGAAACACCATTGCTGTGGGAGAAGAAACCTTACAAGGAAGTTCCTGGATGGGTTATGGTAACACAGAACCTAAACCACTCACAACACAGAAACCAACACTTAGTGGAGACACGATTCTGGTCAGCAAATGAGTGAATGAATTTCCACTTTCAAAGGGGAAAAATGCTCAAGTGTAAACTATGGACAAGAAAATCCCCTTTATCCCCTGCTTTTTTCATTCTCTCTCCTCCTTCCTCTAGGAGGTTATGATCCTATGCATTAAAAAAGGCAACCAACTTCATTGGTCAGTACACTGACTGCTCAGCCACTGTTTAAAAGAGACATCTTTTGGATACAGCTGCATTATCAGTTCCCCAGATTCAAATAAATGCAGATATAAGCAGACAGTTCAGTTACCTAAGCATCCCTTAAAACATGTCCATTATAAAAGAGTTTTATACAAAGTACATACCTACTTTTGAATGTTGGACCTATCTAGTAATCTGAATCTTCTGTTCTCAGGCACAAAAACTTAAATATAGAAGGTACAATAGGAAGAAGGACTCCTAAGTATTCGTGTTATCTGACATTTCTTAAAAAAAGTGATTGCAGCAGCAACTTCAAAGCATAACTTCCGAATTCCTCCCCCAGTGTGTAACAGAACCTACTACAAAATGAAAAAACCTTAAAAAAAATAGGATTACTTATAAAAAGTTCTATTAGAAATTTATTTTTTTCTGACAAGATAATTGCTGCTGCTTCACAGCTGCATTTCAACGAAGGAACAGAACCCACAGGGAGAAAATAATCAAATTACGCAGTGCTCTAACAAGATGTAGAGAGAAACAACAATTTGCGTCAGACATATGTAGAACAGGACCTTTCCCTTTCCCTTTTCTCTGCAACTGAAACATCCCAACCCTTAACACAAAGAGGAGAGCACTGGGAAGCACATCACATAGGCTGCTCTCTCCTACCACTGGCAGGTGCAGTTTCCTTCCCTTTCTCAGCCTGGTTCAATGGGACTGTTATACTCAAAGTAACTAATAGCTGTCACCATGGGAAAAGTATGGAGTGGAAGTTTTATAGGGACTTGTTCTTGATTAAATACTAGTCAGTATTTTAATTGATTTAGGAGTGTACAAATCAAAAGCAGAGAAATGGTGCAGGCAGACTACAAAGGCTTTGGAGGATGAAAAAAAATAAATCCTTCGGGATTATTAAAAGATGTCGTACTAAAGAAAAGCAGAACACCTGTAAGATTAACCTGGATACAATGTATTAAAACCTAAAAGTAATGGGGGAAAAGCCCCATTGTAAATCACTGGCACTATTAAGACAATCACCTAGAACAGAAAAGAATTTTACTAATTGCAATTCATGTAATTCACTGCTACAGTTCCAGTTCGAATACTCCCCCTGTGCAATGTGCAGAACACAGAATTCCACTGTAAAATTGTTACAAATGAAATAATTGAAATGTGGTGTCTTCTGTACTAAAAATTCAAGCAGGAAGTGAAAAGAGAAAGAAATGGGTGGAAAATAGTGCCAGAATAGAAGCAAGTGCACCAGAAAAAAATTCAGTATAGGACTAACTTGGAATCCAGCATGATATTAAATCCATTAAGATATTCAAGATCACTAGGAGTCATTTACCTTAAATTCTCCATGTCCCTTAGGGGGGTAACCATTCATTAAACAGAAACATAGGTGAAGTGATACCACATGGCTACAGAGCAAATTCGTATTTTCCAGCTCCATTTAAATAAAAATCAAGGTCCCCCTTTAAACAAAAGTATGACACTAAATGTTTTGGGTTAGGAAAATATCTTACAAACCTTAAAGTTTCCATTCCTTTGCCCTCTCATGACCAAACTGTAAATTATATTAATGCTTTCTTTAGCATCTAGATTTGCAGATGTACCTGCTGTACTCTAGAAATCCTTAGCATGTATGATTCAAGCACCTTTTCAAGATTTTAAAAACATTTATAGTTGTAAATCTAACACTATTTTAATATACGAGGTTCAGTCTTCTAAAATATGTGATATCTGACACAAAAGATTTCATGTATATTCAATAATGTGTCAAACTTTATTGAGTTCACTCAACATCTATGAGAATTCATGCAGAATAAAAAAAAAAAAAAAGTTCCTTTTTTATTTTAACCTCCAACAAAGTACAGTAAAGTTTCTGGTGTCTGTTTACAGCATTCTCACTCATTTTCATGCAGACAATTTTTGGTACAAACAGGACTCAGACCAAAAGCTAAGTGTATGAAATCACTGAGGTAAGAAATGTCTCTTTCTAACAGTGTTTTATCCTTCTGCTAGACAAGGCATTAAACATTTTGCTTTTTTCTACAATGGAAAAGGAAGACAGGTGTTTTGTCCATAGTTTTATTTCATTAGGAAGGTTGGTACAGTTCTGCATAAAGGTAATTGTATGCATAGTCTGAAGTACAAAGCTCCCTTTGAAAACTCCAGCACAAAGACACTGCATATTGACAACATTAAACAACGATGTGGGTGGTATAGGGAAAAAAAAATAAAACAAACCAGCATTCTTCCTATTGGAAAAGCAGAATAACACAAGGCACTTTCAGTAAATAAGTGAAGAACAGAAACAAGCTGTATCAAAGATTCCACAGAACTGACCCAGAGCACTGTAACAAAATTCTGCAGTAATGAACAAGTAAAATACAAAAAGGCACTACATAATCCTTTCCCTGCAACTCCCCTCTCTCAACCAATCAGCCAACTGAACTTGGCACAATGGAGTCTTAATTATAAAGTGCATCTCCTGTCTTAATACATTTTGAAAAACAGGCTATACAACACAGGTACCGACATCCCCATGTGTACGACATATTGAAACAAAAATACATCGCAACTAGATTCAATCTAGTTATGAACTGTGCAGGAAAAAATATGGCTTCTTTACAAGTCTTTCAATAACCTCCATATAATCTTGAATATTTTTAAACAAACATGAATGTATTAGCAAGATGGTTAAGAGGTAGTGTTTTGAGTAAAAGGCAAACTTACCGATTTTATTGTTATGTAAGTATATAGCAAAGGTATCCCAGATTTTCAAAGCAGCATTACTGAACAAAAAAAATATTACAGCATGCTATTTTGGGATGAAAATACACAGTGTTTTGGGGGGTCTCATATTAGTTCCTTCAGGAAAAATGACCAGTTTTAAAATGTCCAACTATAATCCCATTTCTTAAGTACTTTTCTCTTGGTACTGGAAGTTTTCCTATTGCATTGCATTAAAATTTCCAGAGGAACATTCTTCAACTGCAGAATTTAAAACTAATACATTTTCCATTCTTACACATAGATGAGTCCACTTTTACTTCAACAAGCATTAATTTATGGCTATAGAATATGAAAACAAACACTAAACAGATGAACACATCAGATGTGTCACAACAGTGGCCGCATATGACATGCGAGTTAGATGTGTTCGGTCATTTAGTGTGAAACTTGTCATTCCACTAGGAAAGTCAGCCAAATTGTGTATGTACTCTATCTAAACTTTAGCTGATTTTAGCCCTTATTAGACTTCAATATATTAAATATATAAAGGCTAGATAAAAACTGAAATCAAAGCAGCACTGGGTATATTTCTTACATTTATAATTTGTAAGGGTTTATGTAAACATTCAGTATGTGCATTCTTGCCCTTTGCTGTAAATTCTTCACAGCTACTCTATGCTCCTACCCACAAATGCATCCCAAACATGAACCTTTCCCAGGTAACAGCAGCTGCTGCTCATCTATTCTTCATCCGCAGTATATGCTACTTCTGCGACCTCAATGTCTGGCACAGAATTTCCAGCCAAAGAGCCACTCCAGCATGGCTCATGGTTCTCTTTGTCTGAGCTGCAATGACAGACACATAAGCTTTGTCAAACAGAAACTAGTATGATTCTCCAGAGACATCTTATGCAGAAAATCCATAAAGCATCTACAACACTTTTTCAATTTATCACTTATTCCAGAACTAAAATTATCTATCCTGAGGACCTTTATAAAGCACAGGTGTACAATCAAATGCTGAATTCCTCAGCTGAGCACAATTTATGCAAGGCTAAACATTTTTCAAAAACATACTTTAAGAATAACTAAAATGTAAATAAAATAATAGTATTTACCAGCTGTCCTCACCCAGGGTACCCTGGTCTGCTTCTACTGCAGAAGACTCCACCTCACCACTGCACTCACTTTCTTCTCCTGACATTTGGCAAGTCATTTTTCCTAAAGATAAATCCCTACAACAGATAAGAACAGAGTACCACCAATTCATACAGAAAACATTCATCACTGAAGAACTGTTCGTTTCATTTTAACCTTTGCAGTTTCTGGGAACCTCTCAATCTCACTCCTACATGCTCAGTTTCTCTTACTAGTACAGACAGGCAGGGCCTGCACTGGGTAGCTATTTAAACAGTTTATTTGCTCCAGCTGCCTATTCCCTGAACTTCATTCAGTCCTCTGAATCGTTGGGCCACCAAGACAATTAGAGAGATGAAGCACCTCTTCTGTGAGAAAAGTCTGAGAGAATTGGGATTGTTCAGCCTGGAAAAGAGAAGGCTTCAGGGTGACCTAATTGTAGCCTTCCAGTCTCTGAAGGGAGCCTACATGATGGCGAGAGACTATTTACAAGGGCACACAGTGACAGGACAAAGGTGAATGCTTTTAAACTGAGAGAGAATAGGTTTAAATTAGATATTAGAAAGAAATCCTTTACTGTCAGGGAGGTAAGGCACTGGAACAGGTTGCTCAAAGTAGCAGTGGATGCCCCATTCCTGCAAATATTCAAAGCCATGTAGAATGGGGGTCTGAGCAATATGGCCTAGTGTAAGGTGTCCCTGTCTGTGGCTGGAGGATTGGAACTGGATGATCTTTAAGGTCCTTTCTAACCCAGGCCATTCTGTGAGTCTCTGGTTGCATCACAAATGGGTAACTTTACAAAATTCAAGCCCTCAAGGAGATTGTATGACTTCAGGTAAAAAACTACAAGCAGAGATCTAAGCCACACGCACCTTGTCTAATTAGCAGAAGGACTGTAACCAAAACATAGTCAGAAGGAAGATGGGCAGCATGATAACAATATTTCTTCAGTAGTTTTTCAAGTTTTTCACTGTAGCTTTACGAAGTCATATATTAAGTTTTAGAACAATATGCTTCCCCATTTGTGATAGACAGGTAATATTTTCCTAATGGCAACACACAAGATAACAGTCTGACTAGCCTGGATATAAATGGGAATATGATTGTATAAAATGACCAAGGAAATTCCTTTTATTTTTTTACAAAGCATTGCTTTGTGTGGAAAATATATATCAATTTAGAACTCAAAGCTGTGACTTGAACTGGAAATAGAAGTTTGTGATCTATTTGTGATACCACTGCACTTCACTCCCTTTTTAAATTACCCTAACTACTGTTTCTATTGTTTTATTTTAATGTATGCATTTTAAGTAATACCTCAGCAGTATTCTCTAACATGATTATTGGCCTATGTCTGGGCCAAATCCAGCAATATATAAAGGCCTACAAGTCTCATGTCTTGTCCAATTGTCCCCTTCTGCCTCACATACATTTTAGGTACATGGCCTTTAGAGCACGTAGGCATAACATGCTTAATTCTTGTTGGGCCATCAGACAAAAATTCCACTTCAACAGGGCCAAAGAGATGTATTTCACAGATTATTCTGAGTTGTAAGAGACCCATAAGGATCATCAAGTCCAACTCTTAAATTAACAGCCCATACACGGATCAAACCCACAACCTTGGCATTATTAGCACCATTCTCCAACCAACGGAGCTAAACTCACGGTCTTATTCTTTATGGTTCATTTCCCCATCAGACACGTTTAAGTCCTTAAACAAGATCACAAGTTTACTTGATAATTTTTACAACTATAGGTCACAGGAGTTATTGTCCATCAAGACTTCAAACACTGATTGACTTTCAATAATTTTACATGCCTGCAAAACTGGCAGGGTGCTTCTATATTTAAAAAAACATTATCTGTCTTCAGGGAAAGCACTAAAAAATAAAATCCCTTTTTGCTATTCATGCCTTCTTATTTTTAGTCACACAGAATTTCCTATCATTATGTTTTAGCCAAATACAAGTTATTTAATTTTTATTGACTATTTCTCTCTTTAAGCACATCATAACTCTCTCATCAAACCAGGAAAGCATCTTTCAAATGTAATTACTTGCCTTCAGAAATAAGTGACAAACTGAATATGGTATTCTGATCAGAATGCTCAATGAACTACAATTCCATTTAAATATTTTTCCAATTATAGTTCACTTGAAACTTTTAAAATGTGATTTGTTAGTCAACCTCAGCCAGAGTCAGCCAGACTCAATAACCGAGGTAGTGTTAAAATACTTTTTTTTTTTTTAAAGTTCTGTCACTGTCCCTAGTCATACACACACAGACACAGAGGGGATGGTTTTCCCCTTGACCTCTTTATTAAGATGAAATTCTTTCCTGTTTGGAAGAAATTATTTCTTGTGAGGGTAGTAAGGCACTAACTGGAAAAGGCTGCCCAGCGAGGCTGTGGATGCTCCTTTCCTAGAAGTGTTCAGGGCCAGGTTGGATGGGGCTCTGAGCAACCTGATCTAGCGTGTGGCATCGCTGCCCACAGCAGGGTAGTTTGAACTACTTAAATCTTTAAGGCACCTTCTAACTCAAATAATCTTTGATTCTATAAAGTTCTAATGGGATCATGGGAATTTACTCTTTTGCTAAGGCAAAGCTGCAATGACTGAATCAGGAGCTCTAATGAGTACAGTGAATAGCAGAACAATTCCCCTACCACTGCTACAGAATTTAGCACACTAGTACTGTAAGACTCCACCATTTTTAATGTGGGTTTAAATGGACAATCTCCAGTGCTATTTAAGTATCTTTAGCATCATGTCTGGCAATTCAGAACAAAGTTGACATTAATATAATGCTTGATCACTATGCTCTGTCAAAGTTTTGAGTACAGGCAGAATTTTGGAACTCTAAGCAATTCTTCTAGCAGAGCATTTCACATTTCTAACACTTTGAAAGCAGAACAGAATCTTGCTCTATCTTTAAAGGATTAAAGGATTAGGAAACAATCCACATTACTTTAGAGGGAAAAGATGGGGAAAGTTTCTCAGTCATTTGTACAAAATAGCTTTTAGCCAGCATACGAGAAAGAGCTTACTGAAAATATTGTTTTGTGGGTGGTTATGTAGGGAAAAAGCTTTCATGGAGATAAACTCCTAAACCTCATAAAATTTCTACATACCTAATTCTTCTTTCAACAGCATCTATATGAAGTTGCTTTTCACTTAGCAATTTCTTCAGCGATTCAACTTCCCTTTGTTTTTCAAGGAGTTCTTTTTGTAGGCGGTAATTTGTTTCCTCCAGAGTTTCACAGAAAGCCTAAAAGACAAGTTTTAGAGCATCTTCAATTTAACTTCAGTGGACTGCCTTTACTGATTTTTCTTTTAGAAATGTCAACCTGTAACAGAATTGTAGCTGCTTTTCTTCAGGCTGATTGCTATAAAAAGCTATGTAAATTTTAAAAAAAGTTCTGTCCTTAATAAAGTTGCCTTTTTTTTTTTTGAACAATGAATTTATTATACTCAGCTGCAATGCAAATACTTTATCACATCAAAACTAGAGAAACTTTAGAAAAGTAATTAGTTCCTGATTTTGAACCTTTTTGCCTACATCAGCTAAACTCCCTGCTCCTTTTTTCCCTCATAAAGCTTTGTTTCCACATGACTTAAAGTATCTAATTTTTCCCACAATGCAAAGAATATTCGGATTAAGTACATGCTCCTTACCCAGGATAAAGACAAAGCTGTACAGTTCTGTACCAAACACCAGTTACAACTATGAAATCATGACAGTCAGGAGACCAATGCAAACACATTTGGAAGAAGTTTAATGGAATGCTGTGAACACCAACCACTCAGCCATGACAAGTATGCTGTGCTCCTCTGCTGAGCAGGACATGTATTTATGGTACACCCTGGTGGATTTGACTGTGAGCAATCTCAAAACTTGATGAGCCATGGTCTAATGCAACCTCCACTGAACGCAGGAAGTGACAGAAGTGCTGGCACAGAGCCTGCTCATGTATTACTGGAAAGCACGAGGTTCACAACAGTACTGTGTCATTCTGATTTAATAATTGACATGCTCTCAATAAGTAAGAATCCCATGTGGGAGGCTTTCTTGGCTTAAAATTACCTGCAACTAACCACTAATTCAGAGTCCACTGAACGTACGCATTTTATATGAGCTTAGTTAAGAACAAAGCTGCTAAGACAGTTTTCCTGAAGTTTTAAAACAGAAGACACTATCCTTGGCTTTAATTGAAGCAGACTCATCATCCTTAAAGTATTAAGTTTTCCTGTAATTATACAACTCATACAAATGCAGAGCTCTTCAAAATGATAACTGTATTTTTTCATTGAATTTTAGTTTATTTTATTGACTCAGATGGCAAATTTATCTTTGTTGACAGGCACTGAAGATGAGTCAGTTAAATCACAGCTTTCTTCATGTCTACTAGAGCCAAGAACATGCAATTCACTCTTCATATAGCATTTGTAGTGATTGCTTTAGCCAATTAAATAAATTTTATTGTATTTAGTAAAAATATTCTGAGTTGCTGGTCCCTGGCTGAAAACTGGCCATTATTTCCTTATGAATATAATGAAGTTATATTATTTCTACCTTTAGATTTATGCACATGGAAATTTCCTAATTCACAGAATAGCTAAAAATATTGCTTACGTGTTGTAAACTGTTTCACTGCTCTGTATAAGAACTGACGAAGTTTTTCCTTTTGGAAAAACTTCTGACTGCAATCTGGGTATCAGCTGCCCAAGGAAAGGAAGTCACTGTTCACAATGGAGTAAGAAAACATCATCATATTCTGAAGGATGCTGTAATAGCAGAAAGGTGAACCAAAGCTGAGAAAGGGAATGGTGTGTAAGGAGATGTCTTGCGCTCTAAACAGCTGGACACCTGGAGTCTGGAACAGTTGTAACACCCACGTTGGACCAATTATCCCTGTAGTTCTAAAATAACAACAGAACTAGGTTAGCTAGAAGACAGCTTTGCTTCCTTCTTCAGTGGATCACGAAACACATGGCTAGAAAATGATCTGTGCAAACAACTACCAAGAAGAAAAAGGATTGCTTTAGTGAATATTTTGTCTACTTGTCTGTGGTTAAATTTCTTTAAGGCCTAATTAGTTTCTAGTGGAGGATGTACCTGTACCCTCCCTCAAAAAGGATAAATCCGTTTTGGCAAGTCCTTTTGGAACTGGAATGATAAAACAAACATAAAACAAATAGAAGATATCCATATTTTTCATTATCAGGAAAACAGAAGTATTTTTTTTGCAATGCTTTGTATGACAACATTAAGGCAAAATAGAAGTAATTTTTGAGATTCCTTTAAAAATGAACTCCATGAATAAGTTATGTGAACCTTAGTGCTTTTCCTGACTGAACTCAGACAAAAAAAATAAGCGTACTAGGGGTGGAAACATGGAGAGTTGACCCAGGACAAATATAAGGTTGCTGCCTGATCTTACAGGAGCAGGATTAAGGAAGTGAAGGACAACCTGGAGCTGAATCTGGCAAGGCATGTGAAAGGAAACAAGAAAACAAGACAGGGTTCTAGAAGTACATAATCAACAAAAGGAAGATGAGGGAAACAATGGACCTCCTGTCCTGATTGGCAAAGACCAGCCTTCAGTAATTCCAGACCTCTGCAGCTAGAGGGTAGGACAAGGAAGTGTATGACAAATTTACTCTCAATGGAGAAGCACCAGGCTAGGGAGCACTTAAAGAGCTTGTACATGCATGGCACGCAAGTCCCTGGGGCCTGACAGATTGCACCTGGGTGCTAAGGGAGCTGGCTTGTTGTTCACCAGGTCCCATGTTTCAAATATCATAATAAAAGACAATTAATGGACTTGAACATCTTTCATGTGATAAAAGGAAAAGAGAGCTGAGAAACTTCAGTCTGGAGAAGGCTTGGAGTGATCAAATCCATGGGTATAAATACCTGATGGAGACAGATACTTTTTAGTGGTGCCTAGTGACAAGACAAGAGACAACTGGCAGAAATTAAACCCCAGGAAATTCAACCTGAACACAGGAAAACACTTTTTTACTGTGATGCCGATCAGAAAGTGGAGCCGGCTGCACAGAGAAGTTGTGAAGTCTCCTCTACAGAATATTGAAAATCTGACTGGACACAGTCTTGGGCAACCTGCAGTAGCTGACCTTACTTGAGCAGTAAGGTTGGACTAGATGATCTCAAGAGCTCCCTTCCAACCTCAATCACTCTGTAATAAGTTGGAGTACCCCCTGGAGAGCAGAATTTTGACAGTTATCCCTAACAACTACACAGAAATGGTTAACAGCCAAAATTACAACAGCACAGCTATTTCAGACTTCACAGTATGTATGCTCGAAATTTCAATGAAGGCAACACAAATTTCCTAATTATGTTAGCAAATAATGATGGTAATTAAAAAAAAATTTCAGCAGCTTGAATAGAAACAATGACAATTACACAGAAATCAAATAGGAGCTTGTAACAAAAAACATACTAATCCTTCACACACACAGAAAAATGTAACAAGAGCAAAGGCATGCAAAAAAACCTGGTAAATACAAATTTAGTTGAAGGAGCATCACTTAATTTTCATAATTTCTACAAGACTAACAGAACATATTGTTATCCTATCAAGCAAGAAAACTAAGATCACATCTTCCAGACAGACTCAACACTGCTCTGAGTGCCAGTGAAATTTACGTCTAAGAAAAAACAGGCTGCAGCACACAATATTATTTGTTCAATGTGCTCATATGCATGTTGCAAGGCTGCTGTTATATAACACTACTTGACACTACTTAATTTTCTGCAAGAACAGTATTTTTGGTGGTCAGAATTAATCATTTCATTACATTCATTACATGGAAACGTGTCCCTTCCCACGACAGGGGAGTTGAAACTAGATGATAATTAAAGTCCCAACCCAAACCATTTTATGATTCTATGATTTTTAGTAAAAAAAGCCCTGAAGTCCAAGGCATAAGCATTGCAACAATATGCTGAATGGAAACTTATCTCTCCTTATATTGAGTAGTTCTCTCATACAAGTAGTTGCCTTAAAAAACAAACTGCATCCATGGCTCACAAAAACCAAAAAGAAAGATGATGTATTTTGGGATAGGGATGAAGTACACCAGTCAAAGATGACTGGTGTGCACCAATAATCAGACTGGGTCTATTTTAGAAAGACATCCTTTTGTGATTTTTGTGAATGAGCAGAAACAGAAGTGTTTAATTCCATACCATTCAGCAGATATAAAAATATTCTAACAAGAACTGCCTTTTGTATTCTGTTTTTATCCTGTTACTTAGCACTTACCCTGCTCTCTTCTAGACTGTCAAAAGGACCCGGAGGATCATCCAGACAAAGAAATTCTCTCACTGCAAGGCTTTACCAAATAAAAGAGAATGAATTACTGAAGCACAAAACCAGCAACAACACTTAAATATGATAATACAATGGCAGTATTTCTTTAAGGGACACAAACACCTATCCTCAAATTTACCCCCAAATATTCAAAATAAAAACAAAGTATTAATTCTCAAGTGTATAGGTTCACCAGGGATATTATTTAAAATGTAACTTATAAAGATGAGTAAGCAATTTTAGAATATGACTTTTCATGGCTTTTAAAAAATTTTAATACAATTCATTGCCATGAGACAATTGACAAGTTTATCACTTTGGTATTGAAGATGTTTCAAAAATTCCTCTGGTGAAAAATAAATATTATATGACGGATTAAAAAGTAAGCTGTTAATATCCATATGCAGATCTCTTGGGGTTGTGTCAGGGGAACTAAGCATGAGTACTGAAACACGTCCACCTGTCTTCATTTTGCTAAGATCATAATCCACTGACATACACACAGTATCTAATTTTTACATATACAGCAGATAACTTTTACACATGCAGTAATTTTTATATAAAGAATAATAGGTTTAAAATAAGAAACAAGGTTAATGTGCTGTGGATATACTACATAGCCATCCCTAAACATACACTGCAAACTAATGTATTCCACTTAGAATGTGTAACAGCTGTCATCCCCCTCTGTGCAGTCTTGCAAAGGCCAGAAGAAGGAAGTATGTGCAATCCTGTGGTTTACTACAGGTTTCAAGCATCTTGCTCATCCTATCTTCCAAGTTCAGATTACTTTTCAGAGAACTCTTAAACATCTCCAAACAGACACCTTCAGCCACCTTTCTAACTTTCCTGCTCCACTGCATTGATTCTTCTACAAATAACCACCAATCAGAACACTGAATACACAATTAGTTACCAAGTAGTAACTTCTGAGCAATGCTGTGCTTGTACTTGCTACTATAAATCTTTAAATCATCTCCAACTGTAATGAGTGCACAAAAATGGAAGATGTGAATCTAAACTTAATTTTGTCTCTTCCTCCCACCCAGGTCCCATGAAAAGTTGAGGGTAAAAGGCAGTAATTTTCTGCCTTCCACTCATTCTCTGCATTTGAGGTAGATAAAAAATATAAACACAAGAAAGGAAACTCCCCCCACTAACAACCTAATCAAACAGCTTTAGGCTTGGCAAGCAAAATGAGGAGAAATTTCTTCAAACATTAATCATGGATTATACCATGACTTTTAGTTCTAAAAAGGCTCCTAAAAATATTTATCTAAAGTACACTGAACATTTATTTTGTTGTTGGATTTTTCTAAGTCTGCTTTCACATGCTTGCTGTACATGTGAAGATACAGACGGTCAAAAGATTGTGAGAAATCTTGTCTTTGTATCTACTTTTACCTCATCAGTCCAGATGTCCAGAACTCATTCAGTTCACCAAACTGAAAATTCTTTTTTCTGCAATCATTCCTTTCCCTACTTATGTGACAAATATTTTAAAATAATCTGTCTGTGATCTCCGCAAGCCATAAGCCTGAAGCTGTACATTAAAACAGCGTCTCTCATGTACTCAAATAACAAAAAATCCTCTGCTGCCTAAACAAGTATTTTCACTTCAATTAGTACAAAAAATGATAGCTGGTAACAATTCATCAGTGAAATTATCAGAAAACATAACCTGAAACCAAATGAAAAGTTATTCAGGCATGTGAAGTACATTCCAAGGAGAAGAGCAGGTTTCGTGTCCCCCCCCCCCCAAATAATTTAATCTGTTTGAGATGATCCTTTTCTGATATGATGCTCAAGTTCATTTTTTTTAATGAAAAGAACAATTCAGCCATTAAGATGCTGAAGGAACTCACATATGCTTATTGCAAAAGAACTCATCATGTGGAAACACTTCTGTTCACTATTTTTCTTCAGCATCTTAATCCTTATTCACATATGCAACTCAAGCATTTTAAAACTATTCAGTAATTGTACTGTGTTTTTAAAGGGTAACATTAACATGGCAAAACACACTGTAATGTTTGTGAGTGAAAAACAAAATACACAGAAAAATAAATGTAAAAAAAAAAACTGTTTTACATATATCGTCTACTTACAACAGGTCAAACTTTTTGTTTTGTTGTTTTCCCTGTACCTGCTGGCAGAATAATATGTCTATTTCTACAGTTTTTACAACTAGAAATTGAAAGCTCATTCATTGTTTTATATAAGGAGGACAAGAAACCTAAAGCCACAGGTCACTAAAAGCATTGTTTCTTTATCTAAAATATGCATCCCAGCTTTACTCAGAGTCTGCTCTGCCCCTGCTTTCCCCTCCACGTGTTACACCTCTTCCTTTCACGTAACAAGCAGAAGGTCCTGCCATAAAAGTAGCACAGAAATATTTTGTATCATGCGGCAGAGATGGCTGTACAAGGCTTCTTCCTTTGCTGGTGTGCTGGCTGACATCCTTCTCCAGAGAGGCAGCAGTGCCAGCACCAGAAGGGCAGCAAGGGACAGTGTGGCACATGGCATCAACCCTGACTCAGAGCTGACCAAGCTTCTTATACAGGGTGGAGGCAGGAGAGCTGTGTCATCTCTATAAAGCCAGATGACACGTCTGTTTAGCAGGTTAAGCTTCTTTCTCCCACGTTGTGAGTTACAAGAAATTTTCTTCAACACATTAAACTCTGTGGGAGAATTTCAATTTGATCTTTCACTAAAACTTCAATATAATGCGAAATATGAGAAGAAATCCATAAAACAGAGGTGCTAAATTTAGGCACCTTCACACCATCCTACATTTCATCTTTGTGAATCTAAGTTTTATTAAAAAATAGGTATAACCAAATGAGATCTCCTATCCCTGAATGGCAAATTTCCCACTGTCAGTGTTCCAATGATAATAAAGGATATAAAGCACAAAGAGAAATACAGCGACTTCTGTACAAAGAGAAAAGGCTTGTCTGGTTTTGGTGTGATCCAAGCACTCTGACTTTTTTGAAAACTGTAGAAATAAATGGTGAGCCTTTAAGCAGAAAGTAGGGTCAGATGCTCACTATTGCTCATGTGAGATGCAAATACTGATTTCCACTACTAGTAACTTTTATTCTCTGGTAAGTGGGTAAAAATATTAAGACAGATCAATTCTCCCTAGTTATTATCACATCATGTAGAATTCAGACCTTCCAGAGATCCAAATATTAGAATATAAACCGTATCAGGAAGTTTATTAAAAAACTACATCTTCATGCAGAGCCTTATGCAGCCAAGATCAGAGTCCCCAAAATCACATTTCAGTTAACTATCTGTTCATCAGTGAAAACACAAACTAATTAGGCAAACATTTTATTTCCTTTTGTATTTGAGGAGTAATGCAGTCTAAAAGTTTTGGCTTGGGCTTTTTTTGCCTTAAATCATGACACAGCATTTTGTCCAATACATTCCATCCTTAAGGTAAAAAAAAGCTAGCTGAAATGTCAAACTAGCTGCAACAACATGAAGCATAAAGCCTTCAGATTCATTTAAGCAGACTAAAAGTCAATTGTTTGTCTGTCTGCCTCCAGCAGCATTAAGAAAAATTATGTTTAGGGAATATGAGAGATTAATTCCTTTGTTTTTGGCACACCTATTATTGTGTAATTTAACAATAAGGAAGTTCTTAAACTTCTCAGCTGCATACTTCACCCATATAATTATATTTAATAGCCACTGACATAGAAACTCACAGGTTTATTTCCATTTCTTTTTGAAACCATTTAAGCTTTGCCTTTGACATCTCACAACAAAGCTTCACCACTCAGTGTGACATATTGCAAGATGACCATGAATCATCAAAATATTAACATTCTTTACCCACCTTCCCTATCCCCTTTGATGATTCTGTATGTCCTGTTTAGCCAGCCTCTACCCAAGACAAACAGACTGAAGAGAAAAGAACTCTTGCAGGGAAATGTCTCTGTAGCTTCATCTACTGTTGCCTGCTTTCTCTGTCCCTGTGGCAGACACCTCCTTTGAAACTGAATGCCGAGGACTATGTGGAAGTACAACTCAGATTCCCACAGCAATAAGTCTTTTTTCCCCTTTTAGTTCCTCTAACAATTTTAATGAAACTTTTTTGACTATTGCTGAATAATGAACTGATTCAGAAAACTGGTGATATCCATACAGAGTTGCAACAGTTTACCAATCTGTATGGATATATTTGCTGTCATTTTGTACTTCAAGACAAGAAAACTGGTATTAGTCACTCAATGCCTCAGGATCCTTCCACAATAGTTCATGATCTCTTTGTATATTCCATTTTCCAGTTCTGAACATCGGCGTCCATAACTGTGATCTGGCATTTCATATGTAATACCCCTAAACTTCCATCAATCATTTTGCCTGTCCTTTGGCCATTCTGTAAAAGTCTTGTAACTACCTGCTTGTTAGATTTCCCTCTACAAAAGACATTCTTGCTTTTTCAAGTATTATTTTTATTCACCTGCCTACCACTTTCAGTTTTTTTATTACAAGCAGTACCAAAATTCAGACTGATATATGAATCTTTTGAATATGAAACAGTCAAATCCTCATAAAAATGTGCCAAAAGTAATAGTCCTTCTAACTAAAAAGGAAAGTAGACAAAAGCATTACATGGTCTCCCACCACAGCTTGGCAATTTTACACTTTAGTTCCTTTAAAGTTCTTGAGGTATTCTGTTTGCTTTTGAAAATTTCTTATTCTTTGTTTTGAATGAAGTTTCCGATGATGACAGGTCCTCAGACTCATTCCTCAAAGAATCCCAGGTAAAGTAACCTCAACTTTTTTTTATTTCTGTTGCTGGAGAAGGTCTGCCTCTAGCAATCTACTTACTGAAATTGTCTTCTGGTCTATATTAAAATGATTTTACATTTCATTTGCCAGAATTATCCTCTATTCATCCTTCAGCTTTGGAAGAATCACCCAATTTGTATGAAAAAAAGACTATTAAAAGAGACTTCTTCACTTTAAACACATTGGTTTTTAAACTGTTAGGAATTTTTTGATTTGTGGTTTAAATTTATTTACATATAGCAATCTATAAAGGTACTCCTGCTACCATCATGTCAAGTAAATTAAAAACCTGTAGTTTAATACACATTTTAAGAACTGATTCTATAACAGCATAGGTACTTTCCACCATGAAAGCCTAATTTTTAATCCTAGTATAAATTAACAATATATTGATTCCACATTAAACACAGCGAAGAAATGTTTTAGGAGTAAATGCGGGGATTATTCTAACATTTTAAATATTACAGCTTTTAGTAGTCATTCATGTACAATTCAAAATATTGCAATTCCTCTTTCTTGCTTATGTTAAAATAGGATTAATTTAAAAGGACACTAAATAATTCTCTTAGTGACCAAATGCACAACATGCATGTTAATAAAGTCCCTTACCACGCTGCTTAAAGACACACTGCTATAGTCTAGGAGTTGATAACAAGAGTTTGGACAGAAAAAAAAAACACAAATGCAAAAGCAAAGTTTAATCACATACCAGTTTGCAATATCTTTGTGAGCTACCAGGTTCTGGAGGAATGCTTGCAGTCCCAACTGGCGATCTTCCAAGAAATCAGGATTATAATTATCCTTAAACCATCGCTTTGGTGGAAGGGCCAACCGAAAGCCTGGAAACATATCTTTTAGCTGAAATTGAAATCAAAGCCACAAAAAGTCTCGTCAAAACACTAATTTTGACACAGGTACTGATTTCAGTCAGAATTATGAGATCTTTCTGATTTCTGCTAAGTTAAAGCACAAGGCAAGCCTCAACCCTAAGTACAATCCAAATTATAGCATAAATTGTGGACACAGTTCTATCACTTGCTGTACTGCCTTATGCAAACCAAGGACCTCTCAAATTTACCAGATAAAAACAGGAATGAAAACCTCGGCTTTGTTATTTAATGTCCAGGTCTGCTATTTAATGACTCTGAGCTAATAAACCTAAGAAAACTGTCAGTAAAAAGCATTAGATGAGTAAGCAACTCATCTTTTTGAGGGGCTAGCAGACTAAATTACAACACATGCAAGAGGTACTTCTAGTAAAGATTAGGTCTTTGTATACCCAGAATATTAAAATTTCAATATGCATAATAATAATTTCAATATGCTCAAACTCTAGGAGTAACATGTGATATTGTACTGAGTTACTTAAATAGCAAGGGGGTATAGTCAACATCAGAAATATCTAGAATTTTTTTTAAATTCCGAAATGAAATATGCAAGTGAATGGAAGAATAAAACTACGTAACAATTGACCTGTCCGCAGAATACGCACAATGGTCAAAACAACATTAACACTTTAATAAAAACAATTTTTTGGAAACCTTTTCTTAGCAGGGATGCTTGACACAGAAACATCTTGGAAAAAGATTTGCAACAACAGGAAAAAGCAAATTAGTTTTACAAAATCTAATATCCCAATTGCCGTAAGAATTGTTTAATCTGTTGTCAGAAAATTGCTGTCACAGATGTTCTGCATACACTTAATATATTCATACAAATGTTGCAGTGACAGAGATTCTAGAATNTTGTTTACAAAGATGCAATGTACTTTTTTCAGTGGGTTTCCTGATTCTTGCTCAGCAAAATGAAACCCTGACAGTAAAGTTGATTAGTTTGTTTACTTACTTAATTTACTCTTTATGAACTCTCAGAAAATGCTAATGGGGAGCTATTTCAGCAGATTAAGTTTTTAAGACGTTGGAACAAACACTGTATTTCAGACAGATCTCTCTAGACAGTTTAAAGGAAGAACAACATTAATGAATCACCTTTAGTCATAGAAGTATCACTTCACAGTATGAGAAGGGTACTATTTAAACATCACAAGTACTGTATAGTCAAATATCCCCCAATAATTGTGAGTTTCTTATTTATAGAATGGTTTATTGTCAAAGCCTTGCTATTTTTTTTTCTGTGTTTATGTTTTTCTCTTACTATCTTCTGGATATTAGACTCCTCTTGATAATTTTATCTTTGGTCATATAAGGTTCCTTCATCGCTTATGAAGTAAGCAGTAATACAACATATGCAAATGTCCTCTATGCTCCATAATTGCTCTTAAGTTGATAAAATACTGAATGGAA
>VXAU01004177.1:29102-71343 GCA_013399695.1 Formicarius rufipectus | reverse complement strand
AAAGTACTTCTCTTACTACTCCAGCCCAGAAGGTGCTATATACAATTAAAACCTATGCATCTAGTCAAATTTTAGTCTTTTCTTCTAAATTCTCATTCTAGCATATTCCAACATCTACTAAGATTAAATTTTTGTTAATATTACACCAAAAGACACTATTTCAGTCTTTGCTGTAACATTCACTACTTGCTTCCCATAGTGTGACCTCAAGTAATGGCTCTCTTATTTTACTGTGTCCTTCCTTTCTGTCTTTAGTGAGTTATAATACTTTACCCATTGCTCTTAGCATCCTGTGTCAGCCCCATGCATCTCAGCACTTTTGCCTTTAAAAGTCTGTACTACTCTCTGTGTGCTAACTGTTCTTTGTATTTTTAAAATTACTTTTGCCTTTGAGATCATTATGTGGTTTCCTGTGCACCCATACTGGGAATATCTTATCTTTACACTGGATTACTTCACTACCATCTCCAATTTGTCTTCTTTCAGTAGTTATGGAGTTTTCATAACCTTTTCATTGCCTGGAAAGCAGATAGCTTTGACCTTCAAACAATTTGTGCCTCACTTGCAATCTGTTCAGGTTTTAACCTGTTGCTGCACTTACTCATTTCATTCATAAAAGGGGAGTTTATGGTTTTGAGCTCTTTTACCTCCATTCATTTCTATTTTATTACCTGTTCCTTATTAAAAATATTTCAGATAACAGAGGAAGTACAAAACACTTTCTAGGATTCTATGGTTATTTTGCCTTCTTTATGTTCTTTAAGAGATATGGGCAAATAAAGAATGTTATTACTAAGGTCAATAGCTGCTTCTATTAGTTAGCTGAGCTTATTTGCTCATCAAGTCTGATTTCCTTGACACATGTCCCCATTATGACATTGTTCCTACTCTCACATTTTCTCCATTTTTCGCCACTGCTGAGAGTCCAACTCTCAGTTCAGCTTGGACTCATGAATATGTATAAGCCTGACACACAAACCTTACTGCTCCTTGTCTTTTCCAGAGAGGTCATTCCTGTTTTGCTAATACCTCAAACTGATTAACATAGCAATCACAATCACTGACTTTTCAGTCAGTTGGCATTTAATGCCAAGTTCCTAGTACCACTTCAGGGAATTAATAACTTCCCACTAACCTCAATAAGGGTCATGAGAAAGAGGGTTTACAACATAGTTTTGTTTTGTTTAATTTTTTTTTCCTTACATAGGATTTCTAGGGTAAAGGGCACAGAAAATCTTGAAAGTTTGCATACATGTAACTAACTGCATGTCTGTATTTGTCAGTAGAGGACAAAAAATTGCAAGTGCTGCTCTGTGCCCTTTCTATGACAGATGCTTACACAGAGCCATTTACTCTTTGCTCTGTAAGACATTATGCTTTTTATAATACAGAAATGACAGCTCTAGGAACTGAAATATACCATCATTCTGAAAATTCTATAGGATTACAGAAAAGTAACATAATAATAAGTTTAGTTTTATACTGACAGATGAAAAAGCTTCAAACAATGACACACGGAAACAAAATATTGTCTTTTTAAACAGAAATCCTAATACTTAGAAATCATACTGGAAGCCAAACATTTTCGATAAAGATTTGATGGCAAAGACTAAGGACTTCACTTGCAAAATCTAAATACCTATTCAAAAATTAATACCTGTGGCATTTTAACTTTTCAAACCACTGATAACCACACTAAAAGTCAATGCAGGTAAGCCAATTCTTGACCTATACTTGACATAGTTGATCAAGATACAAACTCCTGTATGACCTGAATTCCAAAATTTGAGTTGAAATATCAGTATCATCATTTCAAGAGAAGTCAGGCTTTTGCCAGTACCAAGATATTCCTTAATTTAGGACTGTCTTAAAACTCAGAAATTGCTTCCAAAAGAAATCTCTAATTCACATTCAACAATTTAGTATCAGACCGCACTGATGTTTTAAAGATAGCCTAGAAGATAAACAAAAATGTTAAAATAAGAACACAGAAAAATGTGTAAGTTCAAGTCAGTATTCAAAATTTCATCTCAATTAAGTTCTTAGTTGATGAGGCACATCAATCCAAGGAAATAAGGTGTATATACATAAAAACAATCCCTTACTGTTGGTGAAAAAAAAAAAGGGAATGTTATAAAGTTACAAATTGAAATATGAAAGAACATAATAGTAGAGAATGTGTTAAACTGGCAATAAAAGATTATTCTTAGAAATGAAGAGTGGACAAAAACCCCGTATTTTGCTACTGTCGGTAGCCAAGCACTATTTACCAATAATAAAAAACTTGTGTTTTTCGGAAAAGAATTTTTTGCTTTTAAGTATTCTAAAAATAGTGAGTTGCTGACCCAGAATTCCTGTTTATCTGGTGTTTCTCTATCTTTAAAGACCTGATACAGTATTTCACAATTAACTTTGAAGACGCTGAAAAAAAATGAAGACTGACCAACATACACAGAACTTCACGAAACTTCAGGTTTATCATGAAAAAAGCAGTTTGTTACCTAGAAATGGACTGAATAATTACTGGGTCATTCCTGCAAGAGAATACAAGCCCCTAATTCTATTTCCATGCAGGGGATAAATAACAAAAAGTTAATTTCCTTCACCTTTATTATTAGGAATAAACACAAAGTCCTGAAGCACATTAAGCTTCAGATGAAGCTGCTACACCTTTTTTACATCAGCTGCAGTTATTTCATGTATCTTGGAAAAAAATGAGCCATCATGTTTTTCCAGGCATTAATATAGTAGGTGTTTTCTATGCAGTAAAAAAATTCAAGAAAATACGTGACAAAAATGTGAGACACAAAGAAAATGAGACATGAAAGAAGAGTGAAGCAAGATAGTTGATACCAATGTATAATTCTCACCTTGTCATTAAGCCTGGAGAAATCAGTGTACCGCCTGAAAACTACCCAACTTTCCTCTGGACTCCTTTTTACCAGTATCTTGTATACCTGTGTTAAAAAGACAGGAATATCAGAAAAACTTCATGTGCAGAACTTCACAATACATTGTCTGGAAGGTGGAAATTATCCTTTATTTCTTAACAAAACAAAACTCTTAGTAAAAAAAAAAATCTTAATTAGATGAAAAGAAACGCAAATAATTATCAGTAAAAACACTACAAATTAATTTCAGAATTTAAGGAAGTTACTGTAAATCCTAAATACATTTTTCTATCTATAAGAAAGAGTCTATGAAACTGTACCCAAATTTCTTCCTCAGCAAAACACAAGTCTCAGCTATCAAAGAAGTAAGGGAAGTATGTTTTAGTGATCTGCTTCAACCTTTGCTAAAATGTAGTTTTACTCATTGATCCTAGAGGCCAATCTGGTTTTAAGATGACTGCCAATAATCAGGTACTGAGCGTGACACTGTTTGAAAAGGTCTCGTCTGACTTGCTTCACAAGGAAAAGTGATGCAGAATAAAATTACATTCTCCTTTGTTTGCATTTATCTTGAAAATCAGGTTTTGTCTTTCCAGGCAAAGTATGACCACTTCACTAGATAACTCCATCAGAGTGATTATACTAGCACTGTATAACTGAAGTAATGGACCCCTTGAATCAGACTGAACAAGACAACAGCACAGCAGTACCATACTCCTATTTAAAAGCAAATGGATAAATAAAACAATAATAATAATAATTAAAAAAGAAGCCCAAACAATTACATTTTAGGAGGACTGATACTCAAATGCCTGAACACAATAACTTCAAATAGAAAGCATTAAACAGCGTCTAGTGTCATAACCCTACTTTCTCCAATGTAAGCAAAGAAAGGTTCTGCAATTGTACTGGCTTATTTTTCCCAGTCTGCGTCTCTAGTTAAAAAAAATAAAATAC
Organism: Formicarius rufipectus; assembly: GCA_013399695.1. Taxonomy (NCBI): domain Eukaryota; kingdom Metazoa; phylum Chordata; class Aves; order Passeriformes; family Formicariidae; genus Formicarius; species Formicarius rufipectus. The sequence goes on along the minus strand of VXAU01004177.1, from coordinate 67,495 downwards.
AAGACAGAAAAGGATATTTTTGGCATCATAATGGTAAACAAGCATTTCAATCAAGTTCTATTTAAAACATTTTCCCCTCTGTTACATAGTAAAATACTTTCCAGTATTTCATGCTTTCACAGGTTTTCTTAGCTGATAAACTATGTTTTTTTCTTGTTGCAGTCCCAATGTATGATAACTCCTTTGCTTGCCAACTTCTGTACACGTTGAGACTGGTTTTAGCAATTTTGTATTATATATTAAGTTGCAGGCAGTTACAGAAACTACAGATAACCATGGTGCAAATTAAAGTCATTTTTCAGCAAGTACTTATCTATGTTTCAAACACAGAATTTCACCTCTATGTAGCATCATCTGTCATGGATTGTGACTGAGGAGAGAGTTACTAGCTTTTAAAATTTAAGCTGCAAGACATGCCTACAAAATCAGCATTAATATGCAGTTCTTCTGTCTAGCATTTAATGTCCAAATATTTTACCTTTCCTGTTATACTTAAAGTATAAGCAGTTTTATTTTCATAAAACTGTGAAGACTCTTTGGTAGTACACAGTAAAACACAAACCAAGAAACTTTGGAATATGCTTGCGGATTTATTCACTGATCAGTATTCTATTATATTCCTTTATTCTGCTAAAGGTTCTGCAAAGGCATTTCATAAAAATGCACATATGAAAAAAAAAAAATTCACTTAGTCTGACTCCCCACTTCAAATGGTTTCCAAGTGAACATTAGACTACTTTTTTGGTTTTTTTTTTCACTCTACACAATATGATCAACTTAAGTGTAGTAAGGACTGCACTGAGCTTGTGATTAATTGCCTCTCCAAATATGGCCAACCCAATACAAAAAGCTTGGCTTTCCTGCACAAGTTGAAACAAAGATGGTTGTTCAGACTTTTGTTTGCTTGGTTGGTTTTTGTTGTTCTTCATTTAAATTTTTCTTTCTATGATTCCTAATTAATAAATAAGAACTGGAGTATTAAAAAGCTCAATTCTCTGTTCCTTCACACAAGGTCTTGGAAAAATTACAAACGAATTCAACAAATTCAATTAATTCCAGTCAATCATGCATTGCTTTATTTCACTAACACGAAATATTCAATGAAAATATGCCAATATTTAGTAACAGTCTCCGGACAACTCAGCATCTCATTATCATTTCTACTTGTCTTTAAAAAAAAAAAAAAAGAAAAAAAAGTGTTAAATGAACATTCCAGGATGGGTAATTCACTTGAAACCAGGTGGCATCCGAGTTGTTTTTCAGTCTATGTTTTCTTTCCCAAAAGCTTCAGCAGCCTTACATTCCAACATGCATTAACACCTGACCCTTGAAGTTAGGACATTATCCAGATTCAGTAATTCAGCCTCGTATTTTTGGGAACTTTGAGATGCTACCAACAGGAAAAAAAAACAACAACCAACCACCCATCAGGAACTGGGTCTCCTCTCTTTTACAGGCGATTTCAGTGTAACTTCCCCTGTCTTACGTCTCATTGCTCTAGCAGTGCAAAAGCAACCCAGTTTTCTAGGACTAATTACTTGCTGGCCTTAAAGCACACTAACAAGCTTATTTTCAACATGCAACCGAAAATTAACAGTTAATTATGTGCTTTCAGAAACAAACACAGCAATAGCAGTGAATTCAGGAAGAGCAAAAATGCATCCAAGCATTTTAACAGGGGAAGAAAGTTTCACTTGCACTGTAACCTGGCCTTCTACATAAAATACAGAGTCAAAGTCGTAATTTTAACTACATGCACACTGGAATATGCCTTGGCATATTTTTGGCATATTCCTTCTTCAAGGAAGAGATGGAGGTGCTGGAGAACAGAGGACAATTGAGTTGGTGAAGGGGCTGGAGCACAAGTCTGATGAGGAGCAGCTGAGGAAGATGGGAGTGTTTAACCTGGAGAAAACGAGGCTTGAGGGTGACCTTACTGCCCTCTATAACTACCTGAAAAGACAATGTAGTAGAGTGCAGGCTGACCTCTCTTCCCAGGCAACTAGTGACAGGATGAGAGGATACAGTCTCCAGCTGGGCCAGGAGAGGCTCAGGTAGGACATCAGGAGGAATTTCTTCATAGAAAAGGCTGTTAAACATTGTGGACTGCTCAGAGATGTGGAGTCACCATCCCTGAAGGTCTTCAGGAAACAACGGGACATAGTACTTAGTGCCATGGTCTAGTTTTCACCGTGGTGATCAAAGGTTGATCTTGGAGGTAATTTTCAATCTAAATGATTCTGTGATCTTTTTGGACTAATCTTTGTCAATATAACAACATTAATTGTTGTTTTATTTTTTAAGGTTACTATCTAAAAGGAATTCTTTAATCCATAAGTTAAAAAAAAAATAAATAAAATCTGCTCTTCTATTCTACCATGCATGAAGATACTAGAAACTGAAAATCTTAGGAAGAGACAGGCTACCATTCTCAAATAATTAAAAAGCAGCATTATTTAATATTTTGCAGAAAGAACTTGATTTAATTAGTACTTTTACTGTCAGAGGCATTCGATTCCACACTAATATAAAACAGGAGGAAACAAAAGTTTGTCTAATTCCTTCTCCTTATTTCTGATCGTTGTTCATCTGAAGTAATGTAATAAACAGTGACAAACAGCTTCCGCCAGTCCCACAAGCATTACTGAATTATTTTAAAGAAAAGCTTCAATCTCATCCACAAAAACAAATCTAGAAGTGCACTGATGTATTTATGGCATGTGAAAAAAAAAGAACTGCCAGCTACAGTACACTTTCAGAAAAATGAATACAAACCAGCTGGGCTGGTGTTCTGGTATGAGATATGGCACAAGTGATTTCTCAGTGATGTCTGCAGAACAGACTTCCCCTTAATAGAAACTAAACTCAACAGGGCAAGAAGTTCAAACCTACATGTTTGCACTTTAATATAAATGTTTTAAGTTACTAATAACTGTAAAGGGCAAATATCAGGGTTTCTTATAATTCATTTCAAATAAAATTCTGCATTTTATTTAAGATATTTAACTACCTAGCACTTCTCCAAGTTCAGTTTCACAAGGAATTGTAACTCTGCAAGGAATTCATGACTTTTCCAGCAGAAATTGATCCTGAAGTAGAATGTATTCTTGCTATTCTACGTGCAGAACTACAGGAAAGACTGCTTCTGAATCCCAGTTTTCACACCTGTGTAAGAGGATATTTTCCTGCCAGGTAGTACTTTGAAGGTAAGCTGTTAAACTAGTAAAGGATTCCAACATCCCTGAACTGCAGGATAAATTACTTAAAAGAGAATGCAAACCACCTCTGATAATTAACTTGTCATTACAGAATGGACTGTGCTATTCCCAAAACTTACAGTGAATTTTGCCCTTTCCTCCATCACCTCATAGCCCAGTATAGTAGGTGTGGACGGTCGATCTTCCCAGCTCCTGGAATCTGCATTCTGCTCTATTTCTTCTACAGGCTGAGTACAGTATTCTATGGATGTATCCAGACCTGTAAATTTAGTCCTAACAAGTGGACTACTACAGGCAGATGATGTAGAACCAGTCTGGTCAGGCATGTTCATCTTTTTAAAACTACCAATTGCAGAGTCCTCCAGCTGTCCTTTTGAGGAGCTTGAACTTGTTGAGATGCTCCCAAAGGAAGAACTTCTTTGGTTTCTGTTTGTAAAGCCAGATGATGAACTTCCAATAGGAATAGGAACAGGAACATATGGTGTTGCCATCCTTCATGAAAAAAAACCTCAGTTTTTGGTCCAGGAATTTAAGCTTCTTTCACTGTGTAAGCCATGTTTCCTCTCCTTTCCAGGAACAGTACCTGTAGTGAAGGACAGAAAATACAGCTGTCATTTCTAAGTCAAAAGAACACTGATTTGGAAAAAAATCTGTATGAGTTTTGAGATGCAACATAACAATATTGATAGCAAAACATTTTAACAAGGAATTAAGCTTCATATAGAATGTTGCTTTTAGATTGTATCTCTACCACTGGAAAGACAGCTTTACAGCTTTTTCATGGCTATTAAAAATAAAATAACAAAATGTTAAAGCAAGATTACAAAAGAGAGAAGTATTTTTGTCCTTTATGATTTAAGTGCTATTTTGTTTTATCTGAAGTGTCTGCAATTTTTGGGCATACAAGAAGCTAGTGTAGCTTTAGTGACTGTTTAATTTAAACAGTACATGAGGTTTTATCAGAATTGCTTCTGTAAGACAGGCAGAGCAGACTACGTGAGCCAAATGCACATGCACCAATATACATTACATGAATCAAAAGACATGACAGTAAACAAATTAGGTGAAAAACATATTTGCATATTACACATTTACTGAAGCATAATGTGTCTTTCTTCAATGCCAAGTATTTTTTCAAAACAACTCTGTTGCATATAATGTTGCAGACATTTGTCACAATGTTAAATGGGCATACTTTCTGGAGTCTGAATTAGAGCAATTAAGTTTTACAAGCATGTACACCAAAAGCAGGGTTTTAACAGCAGCTAGTTTTCCATTCTAGCAGTTTAAAATGGGACAAAAAAAGATAAATACATTATTTCACTTTTGCTTCAAATAACCCTTTCAAACCTATCTTTTTTGTGCATGTATGTACATTTCTAAAAAAAGGCAAGATGAAATTAAGACAGCAGTATCAAACTGCCAAAAAACCACCAATTTCTCATTTTAGCAAAGTACTCAAAGATGAGCTCTTGGAAGATACAAGATAAATGCCAAGTTTTTGGAATAAGAGAATTTGAGCCATCACCAACCACAAGGCCACAGGAGGCTGTGCAATGGGAAGCCATCAACCTGATTCACATCATATTATCAAACATCTACTGCAGCAAAACCCAAAAAAGTTTCCTAATTGCAAGGGTGAAGTGATGCTTTCATCCTCTTGCTCTAAATAAATCTTAGAGAACATGAATAAGGAAATAAATTTTAAATGAACCAGCATCAGCAAGACTGAAAAATGCTCTTGAACAAATTCCCTGAGTGAAGGAAAAAACAAAGTTATCCATTCAGCTGTATTGGGAAGTCTTCAGATACACTGTCAGAAAGGTCACATAACTAGAGCAGCAAAAACTATTTCAAACTGGCAGTGATTCCTTGGGAACACCTCTACTTCACTGTGGATGACGCTAGATGCTCAGTAGCATCTGAGGGAGCTGGAATATCAGTATCATAAACCCCTGCTGATTGACTCTGCTGGTCAAGAACAGGCTTTGAATTATTCTGCAGCTTCTGTTGCAGCACAGTCCTGTGCCTGAAGCCACGTGTTAGGCAGCTGACCTGCTTCAGCCTCACTTAGTATGAGAGAAGCAAGTCACACCTGTTTCTGAGACAAGATGTTCTCCTGGAGCTACACCAACATCTAAATCCCTTTTCCCACCTGTATCTCAGTAAGCAAATCTGTTTTCTGCCTTGAACAGTAAGCTTTGCAATAATTTTTCTTTAATATAAATAAAAACATTAAGGCATGAAATACTGTCTCCTAAATTTTCTCTAGCAATATTATCTAAATAAATAAATATCTAAACAAAACCCTGAAAGAGGTTAACTCCTTTTTCACTTGCCACTTCAGAGACTCTTCCACATTACCAGCATAAGGAATTGACAGCATGCCTTAAAGAATGTTCCACACAGCTAAGTTACTGGGAAGTGTGGGATTAAATCCCTAGAAACAGAAGAGTCCAATTGAGTCCAGACTGCAATAAATCAAAGGATCTGTACATAAAAAGTGATTATTTTGTGCAACATGACTGTAAACCAGGAGAGGAAAGTAAGCACACATCTCAGGGAATCTGTTGAAGTTCACCTAGGAATCTGGAATTTTGAAAAGCAAAAAAAAAAACCACTTGTGCTTTTCAGCATTTCATGAAAAGAAAAATAAAACAAACAGCCGCCCCCAACCANTTTTAACTGAAAGTTTAAACTGCCAGTCAAGAACTCACTACCTTGAACTTACTTGCTTACTACATATTACTCTTCAGTGCACATGCATTTCTGAACAGTTGTACTCAATACTAGCAAGCAACACAACACGGACTGACCTGAGAATAAAGCACTTGCTGTTAAGAAGGCAACACTTACCCTGTACGTGCTTCAGCAGCTTTCATGTCAGACCTGCTGTAATTTGGTATCACTCACTGCCTGAATGCTTATTAGCAGCTGGACTGCACTAAGTCTGCTCCCAGGGTATATTTTCTGGTTTAGTTTCTTTCAGACTCTGCAAGGCCACAGCATATTGTGAGCCAGTGAATATTAAATGGTCACGATGACAATATTTTCTTCTGAAGGATGTTCCTGACTCAATCTGACACAGTAAACACACCCACAGATAAATAAGAGTCCGATACTATCAGTGTCATGTGCAGATTCCTATAACTGAAGAGCAACAGTAAAGTATTCTCTGTGCAATAGAAAAGTCACATCTAGTGAGGAAAAAAGCACATCTTGTCACTTGGTTTTCTTTTTGGTGAAAACCAAATAAAAATCCAAATCAAAAAAAAATGCCCACAGGAAAAACAAAACAAAACCCACAAAACATACCAAAGAATTACATTACAACTTACCAGACTCAAAAATACATATATACACATAAATAAGTAAATCCATCTTGAACTGCAAAAGCATCACAATTTCCAAATATGTAAAATGTTTACACACTATGAAATACAACAGCGTTTAAAATTACACTAATTTGCACTTCATGAAGGCTAAACACTAGTTAAAAATAGAATGTTCAAATGAGGGTCACAATCTTAGGAATCAAGCCTTTTCTACATATACAGCTTACTGCCAATTCATGTAGTAAAAGGAATAGAAAAGAATTTAAAAAAGCAACATCCTTTTAGACAAGCCATGTCACCCCTTGCTTATGTTGGTGCACAAGGAGGGAGGATTTAGGTGCACGCTCTGCTACTCCCCAGGCTTCACTGTGGACTGGTGTCACATGTTACTGCACAGAACCAGTTTAATCATTGCACCACACCAACTTTCACAGCAAACAGATTGCTCACTACACCTATGAGATAACCGAGAGACTCCACTTTCTCGTCTAGACAGTTATACTACTTTTTGCAGGAAATTTGCTTCCTGTTCAGAAGCTGTATTTGGTTTAGCCTGATTTCCAGCTAGAAGAAGAGAGTATGTGCTGGAAGCACTGGACTGCTAGATCTGAGACAGGAGAGTCCCGGGAACGCAGCCGTCACATGCTCCAGAGCAGCGTGACACCAACTTATCCCGGTGTTTACAGCAGCCACCTCATTTTCTGCGGGTGAGGCAAATAGGCTGTAATAAAACCACTTAAAAAGGGTTCGCCTCCAGCTTGCAGCTATCGCAATTCCAAACCCTTTTAAGCTAATGGTTTGTATGTTAAGTGAGAAACATGTAAGCCACGCGATTCAAGGGGAAGAGATTAGAAACAAAACAATCCTTACTTAGCAGCTATAATTGGATTTAGAAGACTTTTAGCTATGCAATACTATTTGTGATCTGGTTACATGTATTATGCCTCTGTTTGGACAACGCAAATGAGCCAATCTCTGATGTTTAGGGTTTGAGTGCTACTGTGGAATGCCAGCTGAAGAACAAGTGGAATATTTAAAGAAACAGCTTGCTGAGTTAGGTTTTATAATGATTTTTTTTTAAATAATCATTTTGTGCCGACTTCAGCCAAGTTACCCAACAACATTTTTCACCTGGTCACCGACTCGAAACTGGGGGGGTCACACTTCGCGCACACACACACGCTCACACAGAGGGGAGCGATTCCTGCTCCGAAGAGTGTTACAGAACCAGAAACAACTGAAGGCACCGTGCCCCCAAAATCTGCGCGTCAAGGTGCGCTCCCTGCCCCGAGACGGGAGACCCTTCGCAGCAGCCCGGTACCGCCCAGGGCGGCCAGGCCGAGGGGCCACGCTCGGGGAGCGCCAGCACCGCTCCACGCACCTCCCGGGTCCGGAACCGACACCCCCGGGCTAACCCAACCCGGGCCAACCCACCCCAGCCCTTCACGCGGGGACTGTGGAACCCGCCCCGAGGAGCGGTGAGGCGCCGCTCCGCTCCGCTCACCTCCGCCCCACCCCGGGGATTAGAGGGGCCCGTCCCCGCCGTCCCGCCCAAGCGGACCCGGCGGTCCCGCCACCGCCACCGCCGCCTCCGCACAGGTGCGGAGGAAGCCGCGCCACCGGCACAGCGCGGAGACGGCGGGGGCCGTCCGTCCTTGCTCGGCGTGGGACGGGCGGCGGCAATGGGCGGCGGCGATGGGCGGCGGGGATGGGGTGCGCTGTGCACCACTGTCCCGGCCGCCANGGCAGGAGGAGCTGCAGGGACGGAAGGAACGCAGGGCGGGGCTGCGGGGTGGGAAGAGCTGCGCGGGCGGGCTCAGCAGGACCGGCGTGCCCCGCCCCGCGGTGCATGCCGGGTGTTGTAGTTCCTTAGCCGCCCTCTGCGGGAGGGGAGGAAGGAGCCGGAGGAAGGAAATTCTTCGCTTCCCTGGTTCCCGGGAGTGGGTGCCGGGTGCAGGGTGTTGGCGTGGTCGCAGGTGGGACCGCCGCAAAGCCCTGCCGTAGCGCGTAGTGTGCGCCGCGCAGCGTGATGGGTGTGAGAGTGGAGCGCTGTGTGAGACTACAGAAATAAAAGGCGTCAGGGAATTGGTCAGGGTGGGTGTGGAGGAGAAGTCGCTGTTCTTAAATAGTGGTGGGAATAAAGCGGCATTTCGGTGTCTCATAGCGCCCTGTGCAAACAGCAGAGTGAAACTGGAGATGATGAACACAGCGCAGTCCGTGTTGAAAAGTACATTTTCTTCACGCGTGTATTTTTTATTTATACGCGACGTAAAAACACAGTACCTATAATTTCCGAGAAAGCCTGTCGAGTTTTCACCAGGGGTTACCAGGCTCCGGGGGTTTTCTGGGCTTGCCTTTCCCCCCATTTGGATATTGTTTTTGGCAGGTGCGTGAGCGCTGGGGGATTGTAGGCTGCTGGCAGCCTGCGAGAGCTGCGCGTGCTGCCCGACAGCTCGCCTGTGTTCACGGCTCTGGAAAATACGGAGCTCTCGTTCCCACCGTGCAGGTCACCTGAACTGCTTATTGTAATCTGCATACATTTTGCAGGGCATGGGCACGCAAATACTGTAGCAAAACTGCGCCGCAAGGTGATTTGGTCTGTGACTGCAAACAGGAGCATAGGTCTGTGTCAGTATCTGCTGCCCTAGGGGCTGCTGCTATGGTCAGAGCACAGTTCTTCTGCAGAATATACATTCTTAGCGTATTAGGGAGGTTTGTTTTGTTTCGTGTTTTTGTTTGTTTTGTTTTCCCCGTGCCATATTGTTTCAGCAGCATGCTGGATTGTCTGGAATGAATTTTGAACTTAGTGGCTTTTATAGATGCTGGTCTTTGACTTTCCTCGGCTTTGGCAGGGTAGCTAGAGCTCATCACCAGTAGAATTAATAGATTCGAAAAGCATTTGTAAATGGGTAGTTCAGAAACCATGCTATGGGGGGCTTTTTTGGATCTAATTATCTCTTTAACGTCTGTTTTAAATATGTAGTGCTCAGAAGAGACAATGCACTATATTAGATCTGAGGAAATTTAATCAATTATATTTTGAAAATTGCACTGCCGAAATAGATATGCTGAACATATAACTACTATGAACTTTTAACTTTATCTCATTCAAGATGAAAATGTTCTTTAACATATAGCAGCAGCAAAGAAAAAAAATGTTGTGAACAACTGGAAATTAGAATTCTTTTGTTTCTAACACTTTTTTTCTCTAGTAGTTGATCGCATCTGACCATTAAAATAACTTAGTTGTATATTCTATATTTGATTTTTTTCCACTGTTGTTATTTATAAAGTTTGCTACCTACACAAAGCTACTTTTTGAAAACAAATGATTTTTTTCACATCCAGAAGCATTTGATAGTTATAAATGCATGTTTTCAGTTTGCTAGTCTGCTATTCTGACAGGTGTGACATGATCTTGTTTGTACAGGTTAACATAAAATTTTTAACAGTCTCCCCAGTGATAGTGAGGTCAGCTTTCATTGTGGCACTGTCCATCAAACAAGAGTCTCATCCCAAATCCTATGAAGAGAATAAGATATAATTTGTCACCAGATAGAGAAACAAGGCATGAGGTTGCATTTCTTTGGTCATTTGGAAATTCCAAAGAAGTCTGTAGGATTTTTGGCAACTGAGTTTAGTGCTCTCACATCACAAGGCACTACCCACCCACAAAAATCATCAGGAACGACTGTTCCTTTACTGATGGGAGAGAAACTATGCCGGGTTAAGGTGAATTAAAATAAGGTCTGTGCCCTTCCTGGTTTTCTCTTTGTATTAGTTCTGCCTTGTAGACTCTGGCTGTATCAATCCATAAGGCTTTGAGAAAGAATAGCTTGCTTTGGCTGCTTGTGTAAGCAGGTTAAGTCTATTACTCTCATTGCAGGCGAGATGAGCCACCCTGTGGCAATACCCTGCAATTCACCTTCATTGAGGCGAAAGTTGGACAAAACTAGTTAAATGTGTAAAACAGCAGAAGGTTTTTGCTGGGGTTTTTCTGCACATACTGGTACCAGATGTCATGTGTATTCTGCCTTCATCTGCTAGTTACTTGGTTTTCCTGAGAATTGGTGTATATCTATTACAGATCTGATCAAGATCTGTCTGGCCATTGTAATCCTTTGTGCCAAAGATGTGATTTTTTGCTAATGCTAGCTTGTTTGCTAGCTTCATTTAACCTAGTTTAGGGGCAAGGGCTTGCAGAACCAGAAAAGCCTATTAATGTAAAAGAACTTTATGCAACCTCTGTGAACTTCCCAGGACTTTCTCTGCTGAGAAGAAGAATGCAGAAACTGCTAGTTGTGTAACACCATGGTTCAGCAAAACAACTCCCAAAAATAATCCTATAGATGAGAACTCTGAGATAATTTTTTGAATTAAATGCAGCTTCTTTTGTGCTAGTTGAGGCATAATGTCATACATTTTCAAAGTCCCACCTGCCCCCGTGATCATGTGAAACACCGATGGCAGACTTTCAGTCAGGTTATGGTATTTGGGTACTCAAATTGCATTGCATTTCAATTGGATGCAGACAGTCAAATTCCATTGTATTTTAGAATCCACATGTCCAATCCCATTATATGCCAATGGGATTTGGGTCCTTCTCAGGATACTGTGAAATCTGTGAGTTGGAGGATATTTGTTTTATGACAAAACAGCCAATTTTCTTTCTCAGCTGTGGAGTTTTCAGTGTTAGAAATGATGGAGTTTCTCATAAAGGCAATTATTTGTTTAATTCCTTCCAGGTGTAAAAACCACAGAACGTTAAAGAGTACAGCTGGATATTTTGCAAGTAGACATAAGCATTGAAACTGGGAATTTCATAAAAAGTGGTCATCCAGATCCTGAGTTGTGATCCTGTAATACTTCCAGCAGTTGCCATGTCATTCTAATGTGCCTCCACTTCATAGGTATTGTATCAGTGTGTGTCTGTGTTGTATCTTAATGCTTCCTATGTCTGTGCCATGCTATTTCTACACATCTTCAGAAGGACCTTGACTTTTGAAAGCCTAAAATACCCATGTCCTTTTTAATATAGCTTTTAAGAACTCCTCTCTTTGGGAGGTTGTACTACTCCATTTCAGATACCCAGTGGTCAAAAAGGACTGAGGGAGAGGTAAGAGATGGGATTTAAATTCCATTATGGGCTGACTCTTTTCAGCTTTGGTCTGACTTCCTGTGAGTCACTGCTCTGTGGTTGACTGTGTTCAAATTTCCTTTGAAATCATCGTGGGGCACCTTGCTTGTGCAATACAGGCTCCTGGAAGCCTGCAGTCCTTGTTTCGAGTTCAAAGTAGCACACTGAGGACTAGGCTCTCCCAAAGTCCAGTTCTTTGTTAGCTCTGGGTCTTTATGGTTTCTGACTCTGAGGTGTGGGATACTGATTGCCCCTTTGGCATCTAACTAATTACTCTGAGCCTGGTGACATCTGTATGGTATGTTCTGATGTTGTAAACCTTACTCGTAAGACTATGTTACATCTAAGTTGATTTCAAGGTGGTGTCCTGATAAGTCTTTTTTTTTTTATTTTTTTTTTTAATAGAAGTTGACTTGATAGGCTTTTCGTAGTATACCAGATTCACACGTGAAGTTCAGCTTTTCTGGTGAGTCACTGAGCTGTGAATGGGACTTAACAGTTTTCTATTCAGTTATACCTGTTGTGCTTTTCTCTTAGATGGGAGTCCTCAAGTAGGAAAGGAGAAGCAGCAACCTCTAAGGTGTTAAGAAATTTCTTCTTTCCAGAGGCTAGATCTGCTTTGAACTGTAAGGAATATTTCTCTCAGGAATTTCTTCTGGATAGAGAATCTCATGGGTGTTATGGCCAGAATTTTCGGATGAATGAACTGTGACGGTTGCAACATGTGCTTCTTTCCTGTAGCAGGTACTGAGGTCCCTAGGAAATTTCCTTCCTTCTTCCTTACTTTTTATCCTCACCATCAGCATTTGCAGCTCGTGTCCAGGCTAGATATATCTTGCTTGAGTTTTAAAATATACTAGTAGTTATGTTCACCAACTGCTAACAATGATGTATCATTAATAAATAAGACTATATGGAAATGTTCTGATAATTGTTTATATTGATGCTTTGGCAAAATTGACAAGAAAAAACTTATTGATATCTGGCTACCCTTCTGGAATAAGAACAAAACACTTCGACAATGGATAGATTTTCCTCTGGGAATTATATTCTTCTGGGGTCCTGCTTTCATTGCCTTCTTTGGTCTATACTAGTAAAATCAACTTGCAGGTACGCTTGGTCTCCTGTGGTCAGTGGGAAAGTTTGGAGCAAGTCAGATTTACTTTGGTGGAAGAGGATTATGTTAAGGAACATTTAAACAAACTGGAAATATGGAAGTCCAGCAACCTGGTGGGATGTGTCCATGACTGTTGAGGGAGTGGGCTGATGTCACTGCAAGGCAACTCTTGATCACCTTTGAAAGGTCATTGGGAGAGGTTCCTGAGGACTGGCAGAAAGAAAATGTCACATCCTATTTCAGGAGGTTGGTGAGAAGGTGGATAGTTGGATCTAGGGAGCTAGCTACAGGCCAGCATTTAATCCCTGAGATCAGGATAGAGCAAATAATTTCTGAAACCATTTCTGTAAACAAAGAACAATAAGGCAATTAAGAGGAGTCAGCATGGCTTTAGGAAGGGGGAAACATGTCTGACCAACCTGAAAACTTCTTGTGAAAGGATGACTAGCTTGTTGGGTGAAGGAAGAGCAGTGGAAATTGTTTATCTTGACCTGATGAAGGCTTTAGATGTGGTCTCACATAACATTCCCATAGATAAACTGATGGAACTAGGTAAGTGGGCAATAAGGTGGACTGAAAACTGGCTGCAGAGCTGCATCCAGAGGGATATGATCAGTGGTGTAAAGTCAGGTTGGAGCCCAGACTCTAGTGGTGTATCCCAGGCTTGATCCCCAGTCCCATCTTGTTTAACATCTTCATTAATTATCTTGATGCTGATTCAGAATACACCCTCATCAAATTGGTGGGCAGTAGAAAACTTTTGAGGAATGGTTGATATGCCAGGTAGCTGTGATACCATTCAGAGGGACCTCAGCAGGCTGGAGTTATGGGCAGTTTAGAGTCTCATGAAATTCAAAAACAGAAAATGAAAACCTTGGGTAGTTGTAACTCCATGGGGTAACAAGTACAGACTTGGAACTACGCAGCTGGAAAACATCTTTGCAGAAGAAGCTGGGGATCCTGGTGGACCCCAAACTGAAGAAGAGGAACCAGCAGTGAGCCCTTATGGCAAAGGTGGCTCATGGTATCCTGGGCCGCATTAGGAGCGTTGCTGGGAGGTTGAGAGAGGTGATCCACCCCTTCTGCTTAGCACTGTGAATAACATCTGAGGCTTTTGTCTAGGTCTGGGCTTCTCAGTACTGGAGAGATGAAGATGCAGTAAAGGAAGTACAGCAGAGGGTCGTGATGATGATTGTGGGCTTGGAGCATCTGATAGTGAGGAGAAGCTGAGAGAGCTGGGATTGTTCATCCTGGAGAAGAGAAGATTCAGTGGTGTTTTACCCATGTACAGAAATACCTCATGGAATGTACAAAGAAGTTGGAGCCAAGCTTTTCTTGGTGGTGCCCAGTGACAGGGTAAGAATCAGAGGGCACAAGTGGAAATACAGAAGATTCCATCTGAACATAAGAAAGCACACTTTACCATGAGGGTAATCCAACACTGGAATAGATTGGCCAGAGAGATAATTGCTTGATGATATTTAAAACCTGACTGGACACAGCCATGAGTATTGTGCTGTAGCTGACCCTGCTTTCAAGCATGGGCTGGCATAGATGATTTTGCATCTGTGATTTAGTGCGCTTACAGCCTGCCTTCCTGCTGTTGCTGCAGAACAAAAAGATACCAGGAACCATTTCTATTTCTGTTTTCTTAAAAGCATCTAAAAGCATCTCCTCATCAAAGAGTATGGGAGCAAAAATTTTTCTCCTCATTTTCTGTTTTGTGTTTGAAATAAAAGTCAACTTGTGGTAAGTTGACAGGTAATCTTTGAATGTATTTCCCAATACTTTTTTCCTGAAAAAGTTTTTTATTGCCTTCTTTTTATTTCCCTGTAATCATTGTAGAAAGAACATTGTAAAGAAAACCCAGGGAGCAGAGAATAAAGAATTACTGTTAATTGAGTAGTAGACCACATGGTTTCTTTTCAATCTAAATAAAATTATTATGGAAACAATTTCAAGCATTTTGGTTGAGGAGTCATATTCAAGTACAATAATGAGTTCTTTGCATGCCTGTGAAGCTTCTAGTTTAAAAATTATTAGTTTGCTCTTAGCTAAAAGTAGTGATTTTTAAATGGCCTGTGTTTTGCATCAGTGAAACATTCGCTTGCTTTCCTTGCAGGGAAGAGGTGATTCTTTCCCAGTAATACCTTTTTGGACCCTAGGTACCCTAGACTGATGGTATCCTAGGTTATAACATGATATAACAGAGCTTCTAGTCCTTTGATGCAGCCTTTGTTGAAGGTTTTGTTTTGTCCTCCTAATGCTCTCCATCTTTTCGTTTCATACAGCACAATGTATTTTATTATTGATTTGTGAGAGGTCTCAAAAGCAGCGCGAAGAAAAAACTTGATCTCTTTAAAACACGAGGGAATACACAAGTGGGATAGACTGTTTATTGTTTCATGGGTTTCTGTGTGACCTTGGAAAAATCACTTAAATTTCACTTTATTGTCTATTCCCACGATTTGCTATAGGCTCATTAAGCAAGCTAACAAAGTTGCAGTGAATATAATCTTCTAAATCTGAAAGGCATCACTATTACTTGGGCAACCCTGTGTTCTGAATTTAAAGCGATGCATGTCTTTCTTGCACAGCACAGCTCTGTTACAATGCATTCCTTCTGCCCACAATCACTAATGCAACCCTATAAAGGGCAGTGTTCATTAACTGTATCCTATGCACAAAGGATATGAGTTTCATTGTTTTTTTACAATAACACAGAAATCTTTCCATTTATTTCCAAAGTTCAAATAGCTGCAGTGGGGTGAAACAGCTTTGTCTTGGAGAAACATGTGTCGCATTGATATGGAAATGAGCACGCCCTGTGCCTCAGTAAGTGCCAGGGCGACAATGTTCAGTACTGCTACACTTAAGTGAGCTTCTGCATTGTGCTCGACTTGTGTGGAGCTAGCCAAAATTCTAATGTTTTTTTCCTTCTCTATTAGAACTAGACTTTGAACTACTGCTATACCTGACACCCATGCATGTAAAGTTGGATAAAATCATATTGTTACCCTTTTCTTGTGAAGCAGCAAAATGGAGTTAGTTTTAAATGAATATTATGCAATAGTGTGCTTAATTTATGGTAATAACTCCTGCGGATAATGTGGACTTTTGGCTTTGAAGAAGAAAAAAATCTCCATCCTTCAGAAGGACTTCATCTATTGCTTTCTGTTTATCTAGCCTTTTGGTTTCTTTCTATTACAACTTTACCTTGTGAATTGCAATTCAAGGATATGTTGCACACTGACATGTTAATTAAGCATTAACGTTTGCAGGCTATTGTGGGGCCGGAGGCTACTGTTTAGTGGTTATTATTATTGCTATCTTGCAGAGCCCAGAAGTGTGCTAAACATTTTCAGACACATAGAAAAGCATCATTATTTTCTGGCTGGGTTTGTTCCTGTTTATATTGAACAGGATGAAACAAGTGATGATAAGAAACATTTCAGACAGAAGTTGATAAGAGAGAACAAGGGTTATCACTGGAAAATCAATCACTTGCTCATCTGAGGCCTTGACATAGAATTTATTATTAGACAGAATTTATTGTGATGGATGATTACATGGAGTAAAGACTTTTTTTTTAATTTTTTTTTTATTTTTTTTTTGTTTTTTTTTTTTTTGAGAGAGAGAAAGAGATGGGCTCTAGTGGGAATGCCTTAGCAGATCTGAGCTAAATCACAGAAACTGAGAGTCAAGTCCACTGTACAGTGTGTTCTGCACTACATGTTTTGCTGTCATCTGGACATGGTTCCAGTGTCTGGAATGCAGATCCCTTCCTTCTGAACTGCCCCCATGTCTTATTTCCCAGGTCATGGGAGAATGTGGGACAGAAAGCAGAAGGCAGGGTGGTCTCAGCATGTCAGTAGGATACAGCCACGTCTCACAGCAAGTTTGCGGAAGAGCCACAGGTACCACAGCTTAGAGATAGTAGTGGTAATTTCACCTTGAAATTGACACAGCTCATCACTAGCATACTGCAGCATTCTCCAAAACTCAATAATTTTAAATGAAGGGGAAAATTAGACCTTTGTATGATTGAATAATATCCTTTTATGTGCTCACAAGGAAGGCAGTCTTTAGAGGATGCCTTTTGAATGAAAACATTGCTGTGGCTGGATGTGATGGAAATGGCAAGTGTTGCAAGTGTAGGGCGAGATGGCTGTTTGTAACAAGGTAAGTTTGTAAGAAAGGGAAGTGATCCTGGATGGAGATTTTCTGTCAGAATTGTTGCAGGTATTTCAAAGAACATACTGTATGCAATGGAACAAAGTATTAAAATGGTCATGTTTTAGTCAGAAATCAATATTGCCTTTCACCACTACAGGCACACAAATATATACCCACATCCCCACAAATGCATACTACCTACATAACTAAAAACCTAAACCTGATGTTACTTTCTTAACTCTTCTTAAATAGTTTCATGTGTTAGTCTGACTCACTGTATAATAGTAAAGATATGAATTTTTGTCATGAAAACCTTGTTTTAATATTTTAAAGGTACAGGAAAAAAAGAGAAGAAAAACCCTTAATTTGATGTGTAATTTATTAAGTGGAGTTTTTAAATATACATTCTAAAATCTGTAAAAATACAGAATACAATAATACCAGAATCCTCTATTTGCTTTCCTTTGTATATAAAAAGGTTTTGGAAGTGAGTTCTTGTTAAACTGTTTCATAGGTAGTATTAGAGACTTTATCAAATGCCTTTTTAAAAAAAATGTATTTGGAGTGGATTCAAGCTGTTGTTTTTCTTAAGTTTATGTTCTGATATCACTTCACTGGGAACCAAGCAACACAAATAGACACAAAAATGGAGAGAAAAACAAAAGCTAACGTTGCACTTTTTATTGTTGATGCTGATCTTTAGCTTGCAGCTTCTTGATTTAGAATGACAGGCACACTATGCTGTCTTAACATCTAGCCAAGGACCCAAACAAACCTGCATCAGCCACCTTTCAGGGCATGGGTTGAAAATGAAATGAGGTTCTGTCTTGGTTGGCTAAATCAGTTTTCTTCCAAAGAGCAAGAGCAGAATAGGAAAGAACAAAAATAAACCACAGCAAGAAAAGGAGAAATAGAAGAAATGTTACAAGTAGGATCGAAATTTTATCTTCTGTGTGATGTTGCAGATTAATCTAAAGATCAGTGAGCAATCATGGGGCAAAGGGAGCTGGACTTTTCTGTATGATGTAGAATACAGGATTTTACGTTCAGTTTTTGAATTCTCTGAGCCTGTTATTAAATGGAGCTGCTTCTATGTGAAATGAATTGTGTGCTGTAATTTGAATGTAGTAATCTGACTATTGTGCAAGAGAGATGGTTGAGAGGAAGCATAAATAATAACCTTACTATTTCTTTCTGTCCTGTAGATCATGCTGCACATTAGATGATGAAGATATTTTGTCATTTGATATCCTGTGCTCTCACAACAAATTATGGTACATTGAAGAAACGAGCTCTAAGTGATAGTAAAAGTGATGAGCTAGAAAATAATGTAAAGAGCTGGTACCTATGAAATTACTGCAAATGTCTGAAGAAATGGGGTAAAGGAAATTGCTCACAAAGTTGCTCAAATGACTTAAGCTTCTGTCTGAAAAATAAGTAATCTGGGAGATGACTATTAAAAATGAAATGTGATTAAAAACTGAAGTTTTTGAAGCACTATATCTGATGCTGCATTACAAGCCATCTTAACTTCCTTCCCTGATGAAAGTCTTAGAAAATTGAAGTGAGGGCAAGTAGAGAGAAAAAGGATTGCCATTGTCACAAATCATCTTTCCTGTATGTCCTTAGTACTTTTCCAGCCATGTCAATAGTGGTTTGAAGTTGTCATTGCCAGGAGATGATTCAGTGGTCTACGTGATATGAGTTGATTGTTTTGTTCTTATTTTTGTTAGATATTTACATCCCCAAAAAATTGTCAAGATTGATACCACCAAATTGATGCCAAACAAAAAGCAGTGGCTAAGGATTCATTGCAGAGAGAAAATTGTAGTTAACATGGCAGACTTTCCTTTTAGGAAAAGGTTAAATGAGTGATGTAGAGTGATTGGGAAACTTGTCTTTTTTGCTGACTAGACTCTTGTGCCATCTGGTCTAGTCTCACATCAGTGGAATGTTTTTCCCATATACTCAAGAACAAGGGTTCTTCTTGCCTGTGTTTAGCTGTCTAAACTTATGTTTGAGGAAGTTGTCTACAATCCTCATAGCCCATACTAAAAAAAAAAAGGCATTTTCATAGGACTTTGGTCTTTCTGAGATAACTTTTTTTGAGAATTTTTTTGGGTCATTTTGCACAGGTCATATGCATACAGAAATGTTGAACTCCAGGTCATTCCTTCCCTGAGATGTGGCTGGATCTTGCTTTTATTCATAGGGCCAGAGAGGAAATTCATTCAAGGACGCTTTAAGTAAAATGATATGTGGGTTAAACTTTTCCATGACAGCTACAAGATTAAAAGCAGAGATGAAGAGAAGATGTACTATGTATTCTGAAATGCTTTTCCTGTAAAAACAAAACAAAACCAAAAACAAATCCAAACAAACCCAACAAAACCAACGAACCAAACACCCCCCCAAAAAAAAAAAAAAAAAAAAGATGAGAATGTGATATTTTAACAAGTTTTAAATATTCACGATGAAAATGTAGGTGATGAAACTTACTCTGAAGGCATAAAGCAGTGTTTTCTGTTAGTTAAGAGGATGAACTTTCCATGACTTCCTGCAGTGTAAGATTATCTCTAGGAACTTTTCTTTTTCAGGCCTCAAATTAGTTCCTGAGCTGTCTATTTCAGTTTTGAACTCAATGAAATGGGGAGATAATAGTACTTTCTACCTCTCTCAAAAGAACTACTTAAGAATTCAGTGTTGAATTACAGGTCAACAGTGGTAGGTATGTGCTGTATGTGCTCAAAGGCCTAGACTGGCATCAAGATCTTTTGAAGTGGATCTTACAGACTTAACAAAGATATCTAACTATCACATTTTTTTCAGCAAACAGTTATCAGTTAGAATTTTTTTCAGTTTCAGCTTTTGAGCCCTCCCTTGTGCTTCCTTTTTGGCCTGTTTTTTTTTTTTTTTTCAGAGGGAAAATACAGAACAGAAGGGTTGCTCTAAGCTGTGCTCTTGGTTATGTATTGGGATGTTATGGAAAATTGAAAAACAAATTATTGCCATGTTTTATTAAAGAGCCATGTGTCTGGACCAGATGTTTGCTCTACAGTCAGTCCTGCTAATGAGGAAAGAGGTAACTAACCATAACATAACTGATTTCTGGTTGAAGTTCCTTTTTTGCCTCTACCCCTAGCAGGTGTATGTACTTTCTCTGTTGCAGAGAAGTCACACTTTCTGTATTGCAAAAAAACATTATGTAGCCTGTTCGCTACCAGGACTTAGGGAAGAAAATGTGCTGGTGAAGACCAACAGGTCAGCACTCTTTCTTTAGGACCCCATACTTCCTTATTTATTAAATTTATTTAGACAAGGGATGAGTGAGTTTCTTTCATTATATTTGTTTTACTGCTTCTGCTGCCTTGAAATGTGAATTGTGATTGCTTAGATAAATGCACTGAAAGGCCTCTGTCTTTGGATTCCTGAAATACCTCATTATTGTTTTTTTAGTGAGGTACTGTTTTGTAATTTGCAGCTTCAGTCTCATTGTGTGAATCTCTACATACACCTCAGCAACTTTTTTAGGAGTAATACAGTATGGGTACTGTTTCCATCTGCTCTCTAACAGTGAAAGAATAATGCTTTCAAAAAGCTGTATGAAATTAGAAGACTAGGTTTTTCTGTGCTGACTCACAGCCAGCATGGCTGCATGAGAGGAAAGTCCCACTAATCCAACCTGATTTCCTTTTATGACAACATAACCCATCTAGTGGATGGGTTATGTTGTCATAAAAGTGGATGGGCCTTCCCTATGCCTAGGGAAGGCAGTTGATGCAATTTGTTTGGATCTCAGTAAAGCTTTTGATACTGTCTCTCACAGGATCCTTCTGGACAAACTGTCTATCCCACAGCTGGAGAAACATGTCATGTGGTGGGTGAGCAATTGGCTCATGGGTGAGCACAGAGGGTAATAGTGAATGGGGCAACATCAGACTGCTGACGTGTCACTAGTGGGGTTCCACAGGGCTCCACCTGGGGCCCTGTGCTCTTCAACATCTTCATAAATGACTTGGACACAGGACTGGAAGGGATACTGAGCAAGTCTGCAGATGACACAAAACTGGGAGGAGCTGTCAACTTCCTCGAAGGCAGGAAGGCCCTGCAGAGAGACCTCAGCAAATCAAAGGATTGGGCAATCACCAACCATATGAAGTTCAACAAGGGCAAGTGCTGGATTCTGCACCTGGGATGGGGCTATACTGCTCTTGTTCATACAGATGGGGGAACGAGATACTGGAAAGCAGTGCCATGGAAAGGGACCTGGGGGTTCTTCGATGGGAAATTGAGTGTGAGTCAGCAGTGCCCTGGCAGCCAGGAGCGCCAACGCTGTCCTGGATGGCATCAGACAAAGCATTGCCAGCTGGTCAAGGGAAGGGATTGTCCCGCTCTGCTCTGCACTGGGGCGGCCTCACTTTGCATATTGTGTGCAGTTTTGGGCACTGCAGTATAAGAAGGTTATTAAGCTCTTAGGGGATGTCCAAAGGAGGGCAAGGAAGATGGTGAAGGGCCTTGAGGGGAAGCCATATGAGAAGTGGCTGAGGGCACTTGGTCTGTTCATTCTGGAGAAGAGGAGACTGAGAGGAGAGCTCGGTGCAGTTACAACTTCCTTGTGAGGGGAAGAGGAGGGGCAGCCACTGATCTCTTCTCTGTGATGACCAGTGACAGGACCCGAGGGAATGGCCTGAAGCTGTGTCAGGGGAGATTTAGTTTGGATATTAGAAGGAGGTTCTTTCACCCAGAGGGTAGCTGGGCACTGGAACAAGCTCCCGAGGGAAATGGTCATAGCCTCAAGCCTGCCAGAGTTCAAGAAGTGTTTGGGCAATACGTTTAGGCACATGGTGTGACTTCTGTGGCTCTGTACAGAGCTAAGAGTTGGATTTGATAATCCTTGTAGGTTGCTTCCAACTCAGCATATTCTGTGATTATGTATGATTTTAATCAGTAAGGTTATCAAAAAGGATAAAGCCGCTCAGCATTCTGTGTGGTCTAAAACACCTGTCTTCTCCTCACATTTTCCAGAAATGTACTTTAGCTTTCCCTTATGTCTTATATCTGAATTTGAGACTTCCCTTAAAGGAAAGGAAGATTCAATCTCTCAATGCAGGTTTTACAAGCTGGAAATAGAACTAACGGATTCCCAGCGGGGTGTCCCTAAAAGATAATGCAGTGGTAGGTACCGAGTAGAGCATGCTCTATGACCTACTAATGAATCCTTGGAGATTTACTTAGACACAGGATCAACCACACTGAAAGAAGTGCAATAACTCAAGCACTTCTCCTGGGTGACAAAATTTCTGTCTTCCTGTAGTTGAGTTAGGACTTAAAGGTGCAACAAGCTAGCTCATATAGTTTCAACTGGATTTTTTTATAAAAGGCAATAAATTTAAAGTACCCGACTGTTCTATAAAGTCATCATAAAAAAGGGACATAAATTACCATTTATTTTAAAAGAGGGTTTCTAATGAAAAATTAGCACTAACTGGATTTAGTCACACTGGGGGAAAAAATGACAATTTTACAAGATATTTAGATCTTCTTCATAGCTATTCTATTTTAACACTTTCTATATTTCTATCTCATCTGCAGAATCTGCACTATTTTTGAAAAGTACTTTTTCCCTAAAGACCAGAAACTACTTCTTCCATTACGAACTATAAGTGCATATAGGCAAGATTTTGAATCTTGACTAACTAGTCCCGCTTACAGAGCGAACTTTTCCTTTTTGCAATAAAAATCACGTAGTCTTATTAAAAGTTAGCAATGTAGATTGCTCTCCTTAATAACTTTTTCCATACTCACCTAGCTTAGTATTATTTTCCTGTTCAACAGAAAACAATTTGAGCTTTTGAAGGTTTTTTTTTCCCTACTAGTCTCATTCTAAATTTATCCCAGTTTAACTGCTCATGCTGTCTTCTTGCTTGGGGATTTGTTTTAAAACACTTCTGTTCTTGGCTGCATTTGTTATCATCATTGTCACCTGAAAAATTGTTAATTTCTCCTTTTGCCTTTTTTCCCCCCTGTTTCTTCTCTAACCCTTAAAATTAAAGCAACACAAAATTTACCTAGTCTTCAGTTAGATTAACATCCCAAAAAGGAAAGAGACATTGGTAGATAAATGGGTCCATATTAGTTCTGACAAAACTGTCTTCTGTTTCTACTTGACTTCCATATGTTTGAATCTATTAAACTATTTCTATTGTAGAACAGAAACAATATGTAGTTTAATGCAGATTAAGTACATTGATAGATGTAATTTTGCATCTCATACAATTGCATACCCTCTACTTTTTTTCCTCTGTGCAAACAGAGGATGTTTTCAAAGGACAGTGGCAGTGAAAACGTGGCTCCAGTCAAATACAGGAAAATCGACTAGTTTACTTTTTAAAAGTATTCAAAGTGTTCTCTGGACACTTCTGTTCATGTTGTCTGCAGGCTGAAAAGACTTCTACCCTCAAAAACTTTCTGTAATGAACTAAGACATCAGTGTTTTTTAGCTCTGATAAAATAACACCCTCTCAAATACTTGATGATGGAGGGATGGTGAGTTGATCACTCAGCTGACTGACCAAGTCACAGTCTTAAGATTTCAGGATAGAGGGAAAAATACTGCTTTTGTTAATGCTTTTTCTGACCTCCAGGTGCCAAGAAGTCAGGTGAGGTGAAGTCAGTGTTTTTAGGAGAGGATTTTTTCCTTGATCTAAATGAAGTGCATAAATAAGTATGCACTTTACTAAATAAGTAAAAAATACCATGGGTAGAAAATGACTTACTTTTCTTCAGAGCTAGTCTTCTCAAGTGATGCTTCCTTTTTTCAATGACATCTCTTACTAAGTTGTGAACCATGGTTCTTTGGGCCCCAGTCATGTCTCAACATTTAATGATAGATCTACATAAACTTTTTATAAAGTTTGTAATAGAAAGAATTAGGAAAGCTCATATGGTCTCAGTGACCTCCCTGGTGGTCTATTGGCTGAAGTTGCTCCTGTTGTAGGGCATTTTACTTCACCCCTTTCTAGGCAAGGATCTAGTCTGGCCATTTGAACCTCTGATAAAGGAGTGAAGCACTGACTGTTGGGTTACTTTTATTCTTAACATTTGGTCATCCGCACCCATTAGTCACCCATTGTATCTGCGCACAGAAACACTGCCTGTGTGTTCATCATTCACACTGTACCTTGCTAATGACTTTGCAGTATGCATGCACAGCCGTGGTTTTTGATCTAACATTTGTATTTGTACCTGTTTGAAGGTCCTTTTATGCTGCTGGAGGAGTGCAAACAGGCAGTAATGGCATGTACCTAAGAAATAAGCACTATTTAAACAGGAAGGGTTCAGTTCTGTCACCCTGACTCAATTGCAGGTGATACCGTACTGTACAAGTACTTGTAGCTCAGTGCATCTCTTTATGTGATGAAGTACTATTTATGTGAGAAAGGGCAGCAAAATCAGGCTACTTGCCCTTGAGCTCAATGGGAAATACGATACTGACTCTATTACAGAAGGAAACTGTCATAAAAAAAGTGTTTGACACTGGGAAGGAAAGAACAGGTCAGCAGGATAATGCTCCTTGAAGAACACAAGCACTAATTATATGTCATTATTAGTCAGTATTCCTCTTCTGTAATCTAGAGCTGCATTGGCAGTGTTAGCTGCAGAGTTTGGGATTAACTCTAGTGGGTTGTCAGCAAACCTGAATGGCTGAAGTAATGCAAACTGAGTGTGATCTGCCTTTATTGGTAGCAGACAAACAGAAGGCAATTTGGTCAAAATTCCCACTATTATATTTTCAAGAGTGTTTCCCATAGAAGAACACATTGCTTTGAAATGTATTTGTTTTGAAGCACTTGCATCCACAGGGCTCATATTACCTCTGAGAACTTGGAAATAAAAGTTCAAGAGGAATCTCTATGCATAACAGGCTCTGTACTTATGAGCTACATTTTCCCAGCATGCATAATTCTAATGATGGCAATTACTAAGGGCATTTGAAGAGTGAGACATTGACGAGTGCTGTCATATTATATTAGTTATGGGTAATAGCTGCTGACTTTGGAACAGTGATGTGAAAATCAGACCACTTCAGAAGCTCCATTTGGAAGCTGGAAGAGTCATGCAAGGTGACAGATCTGTTCCAATCTAGGAAGTGTCTTGGAGGCAGATGACTGCTGTTTCATGTATAAGTAGTCAGAGTCCCAATATTTTTTCTATGCAAATCAATGTCAAAATTCAGGTTAACCTGATTAGGATCATCTCCTTGCAGGAAACGATTTTCTGTTGCTACATCACAGATAAGAGTTATAATTACATTTTAAATGGAGAAAAGTTGTGAATTCCATCATTTACATGGTATGTTGACTCAAGCAGTCTTAGGAAAGTTCTTAATATCATTTATTGTCTGTATAGAGCAATTTTTATTCAGAGACAAAAATGAGGAAGGTGCTTTTCTGTGAATTTAGGAAGGCAATTTGAATTGATATGCATGGTATGCATTTGTGCTGATCCTGCAATATGCATTTCTCATAGATGTATCCCTAACTCACATTTGGTGAGAATACATCCCAGCAGACTGCTTGCTCGTCTCTGGTACTTTGCCTAAAACAGTGTGATCTCCATAGCTAATGATGCTTAAGGTTTTTAGTTGCATCTCATCCCTCATCTGCATGGGGTCACCTTTGCCATTTTTGGAGAAAGACTCCCCCAAAAGAAGGGTGTTCAGGAGTCACTGACAGAGACCTGCAATATCGCTCAAAGAGGAAGGAAGATTCTCTTTAATCTGTGCTATAAGTAATAAAATGTGGCCAGGCAAATAATTTTTCTTCTCTGGGAAATTTCAAGTAAACCGTAAGGGAGATATTATGAACTCATCCAGCGTATAAAAAAACCTCATGTTCTCATTCATTCATAAGGTGACAATAAAGAATTTATTTTGTGTCTTGCATATTTATCATTTTTAGATGTCAGAAGTACTGCATTCTGTCATCACTTTAAAAGACTTTTCAAAGAAGATGTGTCTTATACCAGGAAAAAAGTTCTTTTGCTATCATACTGTAATCTGTATTTTACAAAGGAATTAACTATATTCAAAAAGAACTTTTTTTTTAAACATCTGTGTGTCTCCATTAGGAGTGTTGCCATTGTAAACAGAATTTCCATATGGGAAAATTTTCTAGCTATGGAATTTTCTTGGACTTTGCAGTGGCTTCCTGAGTGCAATAAAGTATGTCTGTGTTAAGAGTTTTGTAAACTGTGCCGAGTTAGGAAGAATTATGTGTTGCAGTGAAGTTGGTTTAGTAGGTTGTTTTACTCAAATACAGAACACTAAATGCTCTTGACAAATACATAATTTCAAAGTTAGTTCTCTTCATTTCTCTCAGTTTGTTACCTCAGTCCTTCTCTCCAAACAGTGAGACTCCTATTTCTATAATGTATCTAGTTCATCACCAACATTAGTCCTTAGCTGATAAATCGAAACATTAATGCAATTTCATTGGCCATTGGAAATGATAAAAGTGCTTTTCTGTATGTGCTCTTCCACAGTGATTTTATTGCTTCTTTGTTCCAGTGCTACTTTTTGCTTTTGTGCAACCTGATTTTCTCTAAGTGGTCCAGCAGAAAAATGCATGTTTCGATTATTGCTTACCTTATTCTAGAATTAAAAATCAGAGTGTTGTGCTGTGGTATGTTATTGAATATTTACAGAGATATGCATCCTTGATTATTAAGATGGGAAGCATTTTTTTTTACAGTTTAAAAGGAAGGAAAAGCAGAAAAATGCACAAACTTCAAATTATGAATTTCTTGTGTAATATCTTGAATATAGTTCCATTCTTTAAGTAGCAAGCATCATACTGATTGGAAGCACACAAGAACTGTCTAATTTTTAGTGCTTAAAGTGAAGTTTGGTTTTGTGTCTTTTGACAGCTCTGCCCCCTGTTTCTTTACATTTCAAGCAGAAGACAAGTATACCTAAAATTCAGAAATAAAAGCAGAGCATAACATGCACTGAGGCTGAATCCATTATGTGATGGTAGGTGTTGCTTATGACAAGACTGATTATATTATTACCTGACCTACATTTTGTATAGTGTCTGTGTTTTCATAATCTTTCCCTTTCTAAATGTTCTTCTAAAACGGGTTTTAGAGATGAAATAGTGGGGGGAATCTTTTCAAAGCAAACGCTTGGCTGTGCTCCTAGGAAGTGTTACTGGTATATTTCTCTTTCCCTTTTGATTACTCTGGGTAAGAGAGGTTAAACTGCAGTTCATCTTAGTGTATACTGTAAATTGTATAATTATGTCAGTTTCCTGATAGAGAAGTAGGAACCTTAACATTCCCAGTTTTGCAGTCTAAAGTTATTATTTGTTGCCTTTTTTTTTTTCTTTTTTTTTTTTTCCCCCCATTAGCTAATGCATTGATAGTACAATGAAGTTTCCTCTCTGGAAGCAGGATGTTGATTTTTCCTACCATTTAAGATAACTGCCAAACAATAACAAACTCTTGAATTTGGTATATTTGCACATATTTGGAAAAAAAAAATCTACTTTTAAATAGGACAGCGCTGTATCATTTTAAAGCACTGAAGAGTAAGAAATACAAAATCAACCAAGAGGATAATCTCTGACATTTACAAACATTTATAATGGTATTAGTTCCAAGTAAGTTAGCTGAGGTAATTTGACCTGTAGACCCGAACAAATAAATAAGCACGTTTTGCCATCAGGTATTTCAGAAATGTACCAGTATTGCTGTGGAGTTTTGTGCATCCAAATAAGCAGGGAGATTTCTTTGGAGATTCCTTTAGCCTGGAAAGGACCAATGACATTTCTATACTGACTATTGCCATTAATATAGTTGAAAAGACTCTTTTTATTCTCTCCCACATTTCTGGCCACCTTCAATTCCAGTTGAGCTTTAGCCATATGAATTTTCTCCCTATAGTGGTAAGTAGCATCTCTGAATTTTTCCCATGCCACCTGACCTTGCTTCCACTGGGCATTGACCTTCCTTTTTTGCCTTACTTCCAAGAGAAGATTCCTGTTTGGCCAAGCCAGCTTTCTGCCTTGCCTGCTTGACTTCCAACATTTAGGAGTTGCCTGCTCCTCTGTGCTTAGGAGGTGACATTTGACAAGTGACCAGGGTCCCACATCTCTGCATCAGCAGTGCTCTGATAAACCTCTAGCCCTCCAAACTCCTCTCCAAAAACTTTAAATATTTGCACTGAGTACCACTTAAGACAACCTGATGTGGTGTTCAAAACTAAAAGCTTGATTTAAAAGTGGAGAATTTACAGAAGAACAAGTGAGAGTTAAATTTGGCTTGTGAAGCCTTTATTTCTGGTACTAATGTTTAAGATGGAAACAACCCAGCTTGACTTCCAGTTCCCCAGAGTGAATTTTTAGGCCAGGGACTTAGAAGAAAAAACTCCTTTGCTGGTATATTGGGTTATTTAACCTGCAAATCCATAAGAGAAGGCAAAAATGCAATTCTCACAATGCTTTGATTGCCTTTTTTTTTTTTTTTAAATTTTTTTAAGAGGAAAACCACAGGAAAAAACTGGAAACAATGCTAAATGCCAATTGCTAGGTGCATGCTTCAATGCTGATTTCCTGCTGCCATCTGTTCTGTAACAAAAAGGCAGTCTCGCTTTTTGGGTCAGAAACAAGGCTCTGTTAGTAACTTTGTACTTGTAGGATGTGATGTGCTTTAAACCAATTCAATCCTGTGGTGCTGTGCTGTGGGAGGTCATCTGAAAAGTTTAAGATAACCCAGAACAATTTAAATCACACAGTTTTATCGAAGGTCTGTTAGTTTTAAGCTCTAGCACAGTTTGGCCAATGAATATGGGTAGGTTGATTCCTCAAAGGTTAGTGCACATCTAAGTAAGACCTGGAGGCTTGCTGCAAATGGTTTTGTTTACTCTTTTTCAGTACTTCCTTTATAGAAGTTTCTAACTGGATGACACTTTCTAGTTTATGCCAAACTTTTATAATGGTGAAGTTTAAAGTACAGGGTGATTGTCCTGTCTGCAACTGCAACTGCATCCTCGTGGAATATGAATCTGTTGTCCTGTTCTCTATATTATTGTTCAAATGAATGACTGCTTTTTGTAAAAGATATCACACAAGTCATCTTTGAAGTTAACAATATATTATGTTTTCAAAATTAAGTTTTGCAAAGTATCTGAAATAAGTTATTGACCACTAGTAAAAACTGAGAGGGAAAATTATTCTATTGCCATGGTGTGTGATCTAGTGCTTTTTTTATGTATGGAGGTTTGTAGGAGCTGAAAGACTTGCTTCTTGTTACAAACTCTCTGAAATTACTATTCTGCTGATTTTTTTTGCCTGGTTTTCATCGCTTTTCCAAATGAAGTTCATGTATTGTTCATAAAAGATATCAGCTGTAAAACATTTTCAGTTTCTAGAATACTGTTTTAACAGGTTTAGTTTGGGTTCTTTAGAAGGAAGCCAGGAGACAAATATTTACAAGTATCACCACTTAGGAAATGATTGTTGAGTATTTCAAGTAAGTCTGGAAATTGGCAAAAGAAAAGCCACCAGCACTGAATGATGATCTAGTCTTCCTAAATGTGTCTTCCTCTCTCCACTGGCAGCACAGGGAGCCCAGCATCCATGGTGTGTGCTGGAGTTCGGTTACACTGGGACCCTTCATCTAGGAATATAGAAACCCCATAGGACACACAGGGTCGTCCTAATTGCCACTCTGGTGTTGGCATTGCCCCTCACCTTCTACACAGGAATCAAGGAGTACCTTGTGGGAAAACTGACATTACAGCCCCTGCTTTGCATGGCAGGATCGCCAGGTAAGCACAGTTGTGGTTCTCAGTGAATGGGCTTCACTGACCCCTGTTGTCTTCTTCTGTGGGTGAAGTGGGCATCTTGAAAGCCCCACTGCCTGTCACACCAGGGCTCACCTTACCTGGCACAGTGCCTAGAGGCAGGGCACTGGGCTTAATCTTCCCTCCCATGCCAACAGGAGTAAATCACTTGTAACGTTTTCAGGGACTAAAGTGCAGTCCTCATACTTGTCTGCCTTGTTTTGCCTTGCCCTGAATCTTTGCTTTCAGGTTCAGTGGTGGGTTCTCAGTGCATTTCGCAACCTGCAATGTTGATAGATGAACTTAATCACATAATCATAGGTTATGTTAGAAAGTAACTGCTTGGATTGCTCTCCTGGACATTCAGTGGGTTTCCTGGAACTTTATGAATAATTTTCTGTCCTCTTTTTTTTCTGCTATTAACCTGTGAATGCTAGTAATTGAATCCTCTTTTTATTCAGAGAAACATAGGCAGTGGCCAAGGCTGCATGTATCACACTTTTGTGAGTTTACTTTGCTGGAACAGAAGCTGGGGATGGAATACAAATGAAAAGATTAGAATTAATCCTTGGAAGTAAAATGAAGTTCACAAACTATTTAACAATTTAGTTTATTTGTCTAGCTGCTGCTATCCTATATAGTCCACCTATCCGTTCCTGATACAGTGATCATTTATTGTTCAAAAGCATGTCTCAGTTTTTTCCTGTGCTGGTGCACACAACTAATGCATATCATTAATGTGATCCAGAGGGAGCTGTTTAGAAGATGAGAAGATAATTTACTCACCATGTGTATTCAGTCCTTGGCCTCCTTGCTGAGATTCCCCTGCTGGTTTGGTTTCTGTTTTCTGACATAAACCTGCCCTGCCTGTGATAACCAGAAATGCTGTGAGCCTACTAGTTAAATTCAAGGGCAGGATGATACAAATTCTGGGTTTAGTCTTTGGAAATCAGAAGCTCAATTCTGTTTTAATCTGCAGACACATGCCTATTTCTGGCATTGCTACCTCTGTGTGAGTTGAGAGCTACACTAGGAAAGAATGTGGAGTAATTACAATCACTAGAATATGAATAGATTTTAATTTGTATTAGAGAAACCAAACACTTCATACAGCAAGTAAATCATAGTCATCCAAATACTCAATAAACATTATCCAATAATATATGTGGAAAAAAGCTTAAGAATCAGTGTGGGTACTCTGGTTGGTGCTAACACCATCATAAGCAGAAATAATCCCTAGGGAATTTGAGTGGGTTTCAGTGAAACATTTAGAATGAGGGGAAAAAGTCTTCCACTGTCATCGTCACTTGAGACAATGTCCAGAGGTTGAGGCTCACCTGCGACCCCATGGCTGCCTACTGGCCTATGTATCGTTTTTCCACCTCTCTATATTTCCTCCTCTCCTGTTCTCTTTTTTTTTCTGTCCTTCTCTGCTTTTGTTTTTGTATTTCCCCTCAGATTACTTTATTAGAGTCACTCCATGTCATCAGCAGTGGACCCTGCTAATAAACCTTTGTGCACATTACTCTGCCTCAGCATCCTTTGTGGAGCAGGGAAGTTAATGACCAAAGTTGAGGGAAAAAGCTATAAGAGAAAGTGAAAGGTTGTGATCCAGACAGGTAAAAGCTGAAGAGGAAAGAGGAATCAAGCTGCAGGACCTTAAGCTAGACAGTGCTGGTATGGATATGGTGCTGTGGTTGTGCTGATCTCTGCCATAAAATTCTCTTGCTGAAGGTACAGGTCGTAACAGAAGAATTATGGGATGCTTTCAACATTGTCTGCAAAATTGTAGTTTTTCTGGGATAAATGCATCTATGCAAGGGCATCAATCGTTCTGGTATGTCAGACACAAAGACTTACTGGCAGCAAATGTTTGTAGGACATCAGAGTGTGTGTATACATGTTGAAACAAGTGGGATGCTCACAGAGTCAGAGGTGTGCATCCCCAGCTGGGCCCAGAATGTTTCCTCTGACAAAATGGGATGCAGATTGTGTCAAAGTTCTTTTGCTTATTAAGTGTCTGTTAAATTGCTTCTCCTCCTTCCTGCTACAGAGGGTGCTGGATACTGCATAATCATAGACTCATAGAGTCCTTAAATTGGAAAATTTTTGTAAGATCAAGGAGTTCACCCATGGAGAGAGGTGAGCATCCCAAGCAGTGGGCACTCATGAGGGTGGGTTAGCCCAAAGGCTGGCTCATGCAGCCCTCAGCTGCAGGGCTGAGGGCCCCACCACGGCTTGGGCTGGGCACTACATCACACCACCAGCCCTGCCTCTGCCTGTCACCCCAGCAGAGCTCCTAGCACCTATCAGCTGCCTGTCTGCAGATCTGTAGGGACAGGACACCCTGTAAAGTGACCCATTTTTACATTTGTTACTCCTTTTACTTATAGAACCTGATTTAGCTCGATCATTATTTTGTTTTGTTTCTCTTGTGTGTATGCTAATTGCATATTCCATGGAAAAAATATAACTGGCTGACTTATTCCCAACAAAATACAATATCAAATATAGTGTTATTTTTTTCTATTCATATGTGTGTGATAGAAAACAGCAGGTGTTATGTTTTGTCTTGGAGCAGATAATATTCAAGGAAGAAGAAAAGGCAACCTCTTGTTTTCCTGTGGGTGAGTGACTGATGAATTATTCCAATGATAGATAAAGATAGAGCTCACCCAGGTAGCAAAGCTTTGGGAAAGAAAATCACGTAATAGTAATAGTGGTAGTAAGAATGGTAATAATAACAGATGAATGTATGCTTACACTGCTAAAAGCTTGTTTAGATGCAGAGCTCAAAAGCTTTGCATATTATTGTATCTAGAAGCAACAAAACCAAGCCACTGCACAAATGCAGTTGATTTGAGGCTTTGACTGACAATAGATGACCCAAAGTCTTTAAGTCTTTAATTTTAACTTGCTTTTCTACATTCATGTGTGGCATAACATTTAAATGCCATTATATAAGCAGTATTTATAGCTCCATCTGTCTTTGCATCTATCAAATAAGGAGAATAAATGTGCAAACACTTCTAAACCCCAAGAAAATTGTCATGGGAGGAAGTTAAAATAAGAGAAAAGAAGTCCCATTCCTCTCCCTCCCCCCCTTTTTTTTTTTCCCCATTGGCTTGCTTTTCATCACAAGGGATATTTCTTCACCACATTTATCCCATTGCTCTTGAACTATTCTTAGTATCTAATAAGTATATCATATAGCCAAAGAATTATCACGATTCATTCAAGATTCTTGGTCTATTGTACAACATCTCTAAGCACACTGTCTGACTGCCTGGCTGGGAACAAAATCACGGTTTCCACCCCATTTTTCTGTCTCACTGAACTTCTGGTGCTCCTCAGTCCATTCTTGGTGACTTGCTGGGTGGTTTTGCCAAGGTCTGCTCTGCAGGAAGTTGTATGCCAGGTCTGGATCTGCTGTGTCTGCCATGCAATCTGCTGTCCTGTGCCCAGAACCTGTGGTGTTGCTGGGACTGTTATGATGAGCCAAGGGGAGGGTAAGAAAAATCCATGTGAAGAACTTCACACTAGGTGTGTGAAACACAGACCTAGACCCTGGCCAAGACAAAGTGGGTGGGGTGTTGACTCTGCCATTCAAATGATTCTGTCAAGAACAAGACAAAACCATTCACTGATTTTTATGGACTAGATCATGCACTGTGCAAAGACTTAAACTAAAAAGTTTAGTCTTACTCATGCCACCTAATTCATCAATATGAATAAAGAAATAATTAAAAGTTGGTTTTAATGGAATACAAGAGAACTAACTCACAAAATGTGTCCACATTCTTGTATTTCATGCAGTCCCTTGCTGATCATATTTTGTATTGATAGCCATTTGAGTTGATGATGAATCTCTTCCATGTATTCTTCACTCCTCCAGTGTAACTGAGCCTTACCCATCTGAGGTATATTTAGATAACTGGCTGACTGTGGTGCTGTGCAATTGATTTTAAACTGATGCTGAATAGTGGAATAGTTGCTTATTGTACAAAACAATAAATGGAAGCATCTCTGAGGTCTGTTCAAGAACATTTTAGACATCAGCTTTAAATCAGACCTTGAGAAATCAGGCACAAATCTGTGCAAGTCAACGGAATTGCTTATACCAGAGCTGAGGGTGGTATAGTGAGCTATGAGCTGGATTTGAAAAGCTTCTGGGTGCACAGAACACTACCTGAAATTAACTTTTCTTGTTGGTCTTGGATTAACACAGGGAAAACTTCAGATACTTTGAAATTTGCTAGAAAATGAGTTCAAGGATGGAAACCTGCTATATTGGAACAGTAACTATTCAGGTATTTAGAACACTCAAAGTGCATTATGGTAAATAAAAGTCTGAATCTCTGCTTTCCTTGGCCTAGAAAAAGGACTTAAACATAGTTGTCCCTCTTTTCAGAGGTCAGCACAACATAATTTGCCATTTGGCTCTTCTCTTAGGTCATTTTTCACTTGTCCTCTGAAGGGCAAACAATTCTAAGACATGTTTCTAGCACAGAAGTACAAATGCTTCATTCTGAAAAGCTTTGCATGAAATGAGCTTTTGTCAGAAATTAGGTTAAGCTGAATTTTCTGTTAGACATCTACTGACTTTTTGGAGGTGAAAAAGGGTTATAGCCTGTGATTTTGAAAGTTGGAAATTTTAATATGGATGTTTAGGCTTGCTGATACGATATGTAGGAGTTATTGCAGCTTCACCACTTATGTAAAAACACTTTCCATTGTATTTACCCTGGGAAAATGATTCCTCCGCTAATGTCTGCAACTCAAAGACAAGGAGGGGTTTATTTTGAGCTTGGCTTATTAGCAAAAATCTCAGGATCTCTCTTTCTTGGACTGATGGATTGTAAATAGGTTCAGAGCTGAATCAGAGATTTTGTGTTGTGTTACCATTCATTGACTAGACTGAAGTAAAAAGGGCTGAAGGTCTGACTTTCTTGGCAGGCAGCAAGGAAGAAGTCCTGAGCTTGCATCTCTGCCATTCAGTTTAAAAATGTTGAATGCAACTGATGAAATGGAACATTATTCCTGCTTGTTTTAACACTCTCTAAAACTTTTGCAGTCTGACTTTCCCCAAGAAAATGTCAAGGTTTCCGTCCTTCTCTGGGCATGTCCTGGAAGATGCCTATTGCTCCCAGTTGCCTTTGAACTAATTAAGCTGCAGCTTAATTAACAAGACTGTCAGTTTTATCAGTTGTATAATTTGAACTGGTCAAGTAGGTGAGAAGAAAAATTAAAATAGCTGAGCCAGAATTACATTTTTTTTGGTGAAAAAATCTGACATATGGAAAATGCTCTTTTATGGCTTGTAGCTGAAGAAGAAAGTATACTTTACAAATGCAAAGGGTTTTTTGTTGAACTGTTCTTGTCCATTTTCTTGAAGTGAAAGGATGAAGTCAAGTTCAGAAACGATTTATTTTAAAACCAAATCCTTACTAACAGATTGCAAGGAAAAAGAAAAATAATAAAAGCATGTTTCTGAACTAAATTGTGTACTTGAAAGGTTTTGTCTGTTTCTTTTGATGGTATTCTCTGTTTACTTGAGATACTATACAGATAAATATGTTTCACTTTCTTGACACAACAAGAATACAGATGTTTAATATCATACTTCAGAAGTTTTTTATAGTAATATTTTTAGTCACATTTTGCTGATCCTAATGATGGTTTTGAATTCTTACAGACGTGGTCTGTTGAATGGTTTCATAGTAATTTTCTAGGTGATCAGTAGGCTGAACATTATAAAATGAGGATGCTACAGTGAAACGTTTACACTGGCTTTCCCAGTTTTTTTTTCAGTGATGGTGGCATGCTTTCTTATTTGTAGATTATTGCATAACTTTCACCTTACTGTCCATTCTTCTGTCCAGTTACATGCCAAATAATCTGTTTCGATTGTTCCCTTGCACTCTGAACCTACATCAGTTCTGCTGCCACAGTGTGGCAGGAGAATGGGCTGAGGTTGCTATTTGTCACACTAAAGGATTCATTTAAGGTCTATGACTGTACTACGCTTGCATGCGAAACTGCTCTGCAACCCCATTAAATTGGGAATGATTTTGTCCCACTATCCTGCAAAGGAGGAGTCAGAACCTCCTGTTAGACTGAGAAACTGAGACAGTGTTTTCCTGGCTATTTCTGTCTTGCTAAATTAATGGTAATCTGAACAGCCCAGTTAGGAGTCTGGTCTCTTTGCCAGTCAGTGCTGACTGTGAATGCTGTGAGAAGTGCCATCGTTTAACTAAAAATTTCACTATAGTAAAAAGAAGCTCTGCTGAAAAGAGATTTTTTTTACCATGTTTAGCCCTGAAAAAAAAAAAAAAAAGTATGTTTTGAGTCTGTATTTGGTGATGAGTATGAGTGCTTCCTTATTACAAAATATGGTATAAATAACAACCCTAGAAGCAGTCCTGGCAAGCATTATTTTCTTTATTGGTCATCAGTCTGAAAGGAGGATAACCTGTTTCTTTGCAGAATTACACTGTTTATGATTGCAGTTCATGGAAGGGTGGTTAGACTGTAATTTTTCTGACTTAGTCCCATGCTTGAAGATGAATTTAAAACTTTTTCTTTTTCCCCCTGGGGAGAAGATTAGCTATTTGACTTAACATTCAGTGGCATTTACACTATGTTTGTATGGCTCACATAATTTCATTTTTAAGTCTGAAAGTAATTTTGCATTTTGAAGCCCCTTTCCCCTCCGTACTCAGAAGGGAGCTAGAGATTGTTTTAGCTGTCTTGTCACCTATTAGCAGTTGCATTATGTTTAGTTTTAAACATGTTGTGTATAAACAAAATGCTTGCTCTTAGGCATTTCTCCTGAATGTTGAGGAGCTAGGATTCATATTACTCTGTAAGAAATATGAATTGATAAACACACATTTTTCCTCAATACATGATTAGTAGGAGCCATGTGAGATAGTGAGAATTAGAATTATTCAAATAGCAAAAGAATTAAAAAGAAAAATCTGCTAATATTTTAGTTATATGCAGAAGAGACTGTAACAAACTCTCTATCCCTCCTGAAAAAAGTCTTACTAGTATTTGTATTTTAAAAAAATTGGAGTTATAGTTGGTACAGTGCAGTGTTTTCTTCAGGGACTTTGTACGTTGAATCTGATTTGGATCAACTCTGTGTGTGCAGCTAGGCATCCTTCTGGAAGACAAATACACACCTCCTTTTACCATTCTTATGGAGAATCACCTCCCTAACCCACCCCAAACTGGTTAGAAAGGTAATGAAAGCTTCCCTTTTTTTCATTTTAGTTACATCATTTCTTTTACCTATGTTTCTTGGCATTTCTTTTCCAGTATAAACTATGTCTGATTGATCCTGCTGGATGACTAAAAATTAAAGCATGATGTAAGTAACTTTAATTGCACTTTTGTTTGTAGCTCAAGCTGTTCTCTCCTTATGTCACATGAGATCAAGATGTAGCATCAACTGTGAAGCCAGTTTCCATCAGATATTTTAAATAAGGGAAAGAGATTAATGTGTGCGAATCCATAAACTGAAAGCAAAAAAGAGTTCCTCTCAGAGCTGGAATTAATTTCTCCCCCCACTCCCCCCTCCCCACCCCAGTCTCATGTACCATGTAGAAAGTGTTTCATTCTAGATGAGTGGGTATATGAAAGGGTATGTTGTCCCTTTAGACAACTTGATTCAGATTTGAGTACAGATGAAAGCATGCCTGACATTTATTTCCAAGACTGTATTGGGAGACAGAACTACTCTGTTCAGTGACTTGAGTTTTGTGTTCATACTGAGAGTCAGCAGCATGCTAAAATATCTCAGAATCTTTTCTTACAGGTCCTAGATAAACTGCACTGGAATTTCATTGACACAGTATATCAGGCTTCAGCAAGGCAAATTTTGTTAAGGACTTATGCATATTCAGTAGTGGATGTCACTGAGTGGACCAATATATTTATTTTGACTGTGAAAATGGAAGCTTTCATCATGTGTTGTGGAGTTACTGTGCTCAGGAGCTCATAGAAAATACTGATTCTTTTTCATATCATACCAAATCAACTTTAGAATACAGAAGTCAAAGGTAGGTAGTTTTATTGCACAGCTATAACTTAAGTGAACCATCAAAAATCCACATCTGCCTCTAGCAAATTTTATTTTTTTTTTTTTTTTTTTGTTCCTGATGGACAAAGGATCAAGTCTTTCTGGTCCAGATTCTCTTCTGCTGTGTGGAAAGGGAAAAAAGGATTGCTCAGCTGCCATTATTGGTGGTAGTGCAATATGAAGGTTAAAGTAGTTTTCAATAGCTCCCATGCCAGCTGGAGGGAGACTGCCAGAAAATGTGTACCTTTTTGTAAAGGTGATGCTGAAGGTGTTTCTTTGGAGGGCTCCCTGTGCTTGGGGGATTATGAGAAGGAGGAATGTAGGTCTTGTTCCTGCACACTGTGAACAGGACTGGGGAAGTAGAGCATTTGGCCTTATGTGATGTAGATATATTAATCTGCTCCTTGCCCTTAGAAACTGATTGTTGTTGTTGTTGTTGGCTGGACTTTGCGAATGAAGATCTTGGGATAAGCCTGCGCA
>VXAU01004177.1:132-28996 GCA_013399695.1 Formicarius rufipectus | reverse complement strand
TCTCTCTCTCTCTCTCTCTCTCTCTCTCTCTCTCTCAAAGTTAACCTCCATATCATTCTGTTGTCTGCTCATGAATATCCTGAAAAAGGTGCTGTTTTCTGGCAACACCCCCACACAGCCTCTTGCTCACTCACCCCTGGTGGGATGGGACAGAGAATCAAAAGGGTAAAAGTGAGAAAAGTTGTGGGTTGAGATAGAGACAGTCTAATAGGCAAAGCAAAAGATGTGCACACAAGAAAAACAAACCTAGGAATTCATTCCCCACTTCCCATGGGCAGGTAGGTATTCAGCCATCTCTGGGAAAGCAGGGCTCCATCACACATAATGGTGACTTAGGAGGACAAACATCATCAGTCTGAATGTATTGTGTGGGCAAAATGCTAGCTCAGCAATCAAAATCCTGCATCACACTGTTTTATTCTTGGCAATTATGTGCAGCCTTAGGCAGTAAGGGTGGGATTCATCCCATTTAACTGAAACTGTTGGAAGGTGAGCTATGAGTTGTGGGTTCCCTCAAAAGTAGAGAGACAGGTAGTTCCAGTGAATGTCTTATCTCTCCTGGAATAGATGAGGTGAATCACACTCTGGAAGTGTCTCTCTCCATTGACTGTGTAGAAGAAGCTTCAGTGGCTACATTGAACTTGATGCTGGGCTTCTAGACATCTGAAGTTTAGTGAGGTACATCTTTTGGTATTTGAAACAACACCTCAGCCTTGTGCTAGAACATTTATTACTCAGGGTATTATGAAAGAAGAGGTGCATTCCAAGTCTGAGGATTTGAACTACCTAGTATAAATAACAGCTTGTTTATTAAGGAGATGAGATGATATGTGGGAATAGACCATCTGAGACCATTTAAGAATAAGACAACCTCAAAAATCCCACAAAACCTAGTAGTTTAGGCAAATCAGTATATGAATCTAGCTGAAGCAATTGCATAAGTAACTAAAACTAGCTCCTTATAGATCAAGTTAACAGAGCATATTTTATGGATAGCATTGTAGGACGTGTGCTGCTTTATTTTCCTTGGTTTGACTCTTAATCTATCCATATAGATAACAAATGCTTTTCTATTTAGTTTCCAGTAGATAGCAGCAGTTCACAAAAAGTAATTTTTCTTTTTTTCTTTTTTTTTTTTTTCCCCTAGTGAATGTACTTGTGAATCAATGAAGATCTTAAAATGTTTCCTTTTCACTCAGAAAGTTCAGTAGCATTTTAATATATTCAGTGCGTGCTGATTTTGTCACCAGAGCTAATTTCTGAGGAATATTGTTGAAGTATTGAATTTACCTTGAGGCTGAGCCAGTTAAAAACATTTTTATTCACAACATCGAGGAATAAAAGGAAAAGAAGATGAAATCAGGGCTTTTCATGGAAAATTTTTGTAGGTTAAAGTTACATTAAATTCATTAGTTTAAAAAGAGTATTATAAAGTGTATATTCCTCAGAAACTTGATTAAACTCAGAAGTTGTTTTAGGAGCTAGAAGCAACAAGGGTTTGAAATGCCCTCACAGTCCTCATCTGACCTGAGCCGAGTTTTTCAGAGTTCCTGAGTTTGGCGCACACCCTGGCTGGACAGAGGAATAGTTTCAGGCTACTGAATGGGAATGACTATGTCATCGTGCACCTGCCAGATATCTCTTGAAGTGATTGTATAGACCAGGTGGGAGCACACAAAGGTGTACCCTAACAGGAATTGATTCGGTTTGGTTTCAACCAGCAAACAGACCATTTTTGAACATTTTTCTTGAGC
Source organism: Formicarius rufipectus (assembly GCA_013399695.1). NCBI lineage: Eukaryota > Metazoa > Chordata > Aves > Passeriformes > Formicariidae > Formicarius > Formicarius rufipectus. The sequence continues at coordinate 27,242 of VXAU01004177.1, read as the reverse complement.
AGATCAAGAGGTTGTTTTTGGGGAATGCTGAGAAAAATGGCATTGTTACAAGATTGGATCTGTAATCAGATCCCTAGAGAGCAGAAAAATAGATTACGAACCAGGAAAGTGAACATTATCATTCTTATGTCACACTGTACATTCATTCCACCTAAATTTCTAAATATACTTAACGTATTTTGATATGAATAATTTCTTCAGTCTTGCCATTTGTACAGATCTGCTGTAAGTCTTTCAATATGTTCAGAATTACAATTGCTCCTCACTTGTAATTGTCTCACATTCCCGCCCAGCATTTTTCCTCTGTAAAATCAGTGGCAGCTTGGTTTGGCAGAGGCAGCATGCTGTGTACGAGCATCTCACTTCCAATAACCAAAGTCAGTTGCATAGAAGTCAGTTTTCTTTTACATCTGTGGAAAAATTTTGTGAATCTTGATCTGAGTCTGTGTTCTGAAAGTAGGCAAGACGTTCCGTAGAATAGTGCCAGGCTGAAAATAGTTAAAATAAAGGTCAATTCCTCAGCACTTTAAAAAAAAAATAAAATTTATTTATTTATATATAATGCATTTAGCTATTGTTGCGGTCCCTGTTATGTATTTATTACATCAGTGAGTTGAAAGCTGAGTTGTTATATTCATAGGTTAACTGCTAATGATTTTTTTTTGACTTCAGACTGTACCTGAGTTGTGAGGAGAAAGATGCCATGTGTCATGGAGTCCTTTATTTAGCAAGCAGTTCCACTGACATAAAGGATGACAAAATCTGAGTGGAAATGATTGAGTTGTTTTGAATTCTGCAAAATTCAGAATTGATGAAGTTCAGTACAAGAGGCTGAAAAATGACTGAAATCTACATTTCTGGTCTTAAACTGCCTGAAGGCGAAAGAAAACAGCAGCTTAATTTGTGGCATGATCAGGACTGAGCCTGGACTGAAATTTGCTTTGTAAAGCTCTGACCTGCTTCTATGGCATGTCCTCATTCCAGTTACCAAGTAAATGGATTAATTATTCAGGCTTGGGGTTTTTTTTTTCTGTTTTAGAAACCAATGAATACATGACTTTATAGCTTATTGGCATTAATCAGCTGTATTAAAATTTTAGTAAAATGTGAACTACGTATTTCTTGTACACTAATGAAACACTGATTTCATCAGTGCTTGAAACTCAGTTGGCTGTCGAGCTTTGGAAAGCTTCCCTCAGCTGCTGCCTGTGCAGGTACCCAAGCACACTTTGGATTAGTGCATAGAGCTCTGGTTTTAAGCAAAGCATAATAAAAGCCATTTAAACATTTAAAATAGTTGTCCAAAATTGTGAAGAACAAATGAAAACACTTTGAATTGATGCATGTCTTTCTTGGTTATGTTTATCAAGGCTTAACCACACATGATTAGTAAAAATTTCTGTTCAAAGACAGAGTGGTAATCAATTGCACATCCAATAACTGAAAATCCTAAATGAGTCAAATTTGGTCACAGTAACTGGCTGTTTCTTCCATTATTTTTAAAAGAATGTCTGAACCTACCTCACTGTTCCTGTTTCTGCTAACACTTAAGCAGTTAAATCCACATCAAGCAGTGAATAAAATACATGAAATAACTTTTTATATAGTAGCTTGTAGGATTGTTCTATGCAATTCTATAACGCCTATGCAATTTTTTTATTCTCAATATAAATTGGTCTATTCTCCAGCTCCACTGATATGTTAATAAGCAGATCTCTCTTTGGCACAGTGGAGTATACTGTTTGGCAACAGCAGCAATACATTTTAAGTGATTATTATTTAAGTACATTTCATTACAGGAACACAGTAACACACAGGTAGCAATAAACTAGGTTAGAAGACATGGCCTGGTTAAAAAAAAACCCTTCTGGTTGTATTCTACTACTGTGGAGTAAACTGATTTAAAGGAGAATGTTAAGAATAAAGAGAAGCTAGAGAAAAAGTGAAACTAAATTTTATATAAATATAGTAAGTTTGATGTTTAGAAGTGCATCTGGCTATCAATTCAAAGTCCAATCCATATGGAATATGGGACCCTGAGAATTTAGAAGATTTTAAGTCCTCATCTAGTGATATTTTTTCATATTTTTGTTGACCCTGCCCCTGAAGATTGCTAAATCCTTGTCACTTATGACAGGAAATATCTTAAACCATAAGCATTCACTGAGTGTGTCTACTTGCATGTAGCATGAACTAGTAACTTTTGGAATTTGTGTACACCCCTCTCAGAATGGAATATAAATTAACAGAGGCAGCTTCCATGTATTTAATTGTCTGGAGTCTCTCACAGATAAACTTTTTATGATTATTTTGGCAAGCAGCAGCCCCTGCATTTAGAGAGCTGGCTCAGTGATAGGGATAATTCAGAGCTTACTCACCAAAAGGGGAAAAATAGAAGTCCTCAGCGTAATGGGTAATGAATGTGTCTGACTTCAGTGACTACACGGCATGGATGGTGAATCATCTTCCTGCAAGACTGAATATAGCTTTTTCTCCCAATACTATTTGACATTTTTCATACTAGAGAATACATAAATCTATCTTTTCTTTTTCATGCAGCTTGGCTTTAACAGCATCAAGCAAGTTATGCTGAACAAATCAGTCTTACTTCACGTCTGTTGTTAAAGGGTTTATTATTCTTTCAGATTATGATGAAAGCTATTAACTGTTACAATTCCAAGTGCATAGTTTAGCCTATATTCACTTAGGCAGTTATTTTGCATTGTTTTAAGGAAGTGATTGATTGCAAAAGACATACAAAATATTAGGCCTTCAATATTACCTTGGAAACTATAGAGTTTCCCCTTCTTATTTCAGTGCTAGGAATGGGGCACATTACTTCTCTCCTGACAGCTTCCGAATTCTTTCAATGTAAGCAATACCATTCTTCTCATGCTGACTGCTGGTTTTGCTTTCCATGTACAGACGAGACCACTACGATGGGATGATCTATCCCTCAGAAAATACAAGCTATTCATTTAGACCAGACAATTTCATACCAAAAACGTAACTTTGAATTATGACAAATTTTTTAGAATATGTCAGGCTCTAAACACCATCTTGGTCTGTGTTCTCACTCTCTCTCAATCTTATCCTCTCCCTGTCTTGAGCAGATTCCTTTTTCAATCTCTTTCTCTGTAATTCACACATACTCCGATGTAGTTCTTAATGGTATGTGGATGTTATTGATTCTGTTGTTGGGCAACGTCACTACCAGATTGAACTCTGTGCTGCTCCTTGGCTCTGGACAGGACTGCAATGTGGACTGTGTCACACACCCAGTGACAGCATGTGTAAAGTGTTTCATTGTATTACAATGTAAAATGTGGTATAATTGTCTCAGTCTCATTATTTGATCCAGATAGGTGCATAAGTGGCATTATTACTAATTAATCTTACCTGGGATAATCTTTTTAGTCTAATGAATCATAACACCTGATGAGTTCCCATAAGACATCGTAGGAAAACAAGCCTTATTTTTCCCTCCCACAACACTTCTGTTTTTGAGTGCCAAACACTCTCAACCTGCCAAAAAAGAGCATATATAAAAAATTCATCTGCTTCTCTTGATTATCTCAAAAGACATGTCAGTCTCGAGCTCCTGAGCTGGAGTCTGGCCTGCTGATAAGATGATGTGGAAATCATCTGAGTTAAGAAGAAAACAGATACTGTCTTGATGCATCGGCTCAGTAAAGGGCTGGGGCAGGAGCTTGTGGGAGCCACCCAAGCTGCAGGACCTAACTGGGAATGCAAGTCTTTATTACCAGTTTAAATCCCTTCAATGCCGGTCCTAGATGGAATTTCTGGTGAGAGATGACTTGACTTTGAAAGTGTTCGTGAAGGACACAGCTCTCACCACAATGCAGCCTGATAGCTCTGATTTGGGGCTCTAAAAAAAAGGGCTGTCAACTCAATGAGAAATTGCTTATAGACAGAGAATTTTTTCTAAAGCAAATTGATATTTATTGATCATTCCTTCTACAGGAGGAAAAAGACTTTGTGTAGAGACTACACAAAAGTCCCTTCAACATGGGACCAGGTAAAGTGGCTTTGTTACTGTGTGGAATGTAAGCTGACTTTATCTTTTTTCTTCTTTATCTAAAACCAGTTTTTCTCCATGTGGTTTCATTTTGAGGGTTAGGTCTTAATAGGAATTTGTGGGTGAGATTTACTCTGCTTCTAGTTTCCACTTTAGAAATAAATTATGTAATTGTCATTATGTAACAAACTGATCAGTTAATGAGCTCTCTAGCAGTTTGTAAAAATATAAACTAAAACTTTAAAGAACTTATTAAGAGACATTAAAAGCCTTGATTTAAAGGAAAGATTATTTTCTTTATTATCAAAATTTCAAAACACAGTCTGATACTTGAAGGCAGATCTGAGTGTCTAGAGAATGACAAAAATGGCTTACATCAGTGCAGCTTGTGTTTTTTTTTAATTTGCTTGTGCTTTTTTTTTCCTTTTATATTTTGCTTGTTTGTTTGTTTTAAATAAAGAAAACCTAAATACAGTGAAGGGCAATGTAAATTAGCATTATCCAAGAAATTACATCAGACTTTTGTTAATTTGGGATTGAATATAGGACAAATAGGAACAGTAGTAGTAGTAGTCCTTGTTCTCTGACATCCTTCACTTTGAGGTTAGTCACACATGAGCAAAAGCTCACACAGTCATTTATTCAGTCACACATGAGCAAAAGCTTCTCAAGGCTTATTACAAACAAGTATACATACCTTTGAACAAAGGGAATTTTACATCCAGAAAGCTGGAGGTATATAGATACTCGATCTGACATTAGGAAGATCTTGGCTGATAACCTTCTAGCCATTTCAAAGTCCTAGCTGTGATTGTATAAGGCAGCAATGTGTTGTAGTAATATTGAGTTAGGTGCAGTCTGTGGAGATTACAGACCTTTTATCACCTGCAAAAAGTTAATCTAGCAGTGCTCAAGGCCATAGAAGTCTAGCTTTTTGTGTGTCACCCTGGAATACTGATCTGGAAAAGACCCATTTGGTACTTAGCTCTTGGCAATGCAGCTAACCATTTTAGCTACACATTTGAAAATGTAGTCTAATGTGTTCCTTGCAGTAGCACTAGATGTGATGAGATCATTGGATGTATTACTGGTGTTTTCATAATTTTTGCATAATCTATTCTGCTGATTTATATTATAAGAAATGATTGGTTTGAGTGTTGGAATTTAGAGCGTGAAGCTTTTCTTTTTTCTGTCCTCTTTCTGCTACCCAGGACATGATTGGTGTCTCTCTGATTCCTTCTTGGCACTCACACTTAGATTATTCCTTGTCCTTTAATGTTGATATATGCTTTGTGTTTCTTCTTGACCTTCAGAAAAACTCAAGGTGATTGACCTTAAGGCAAACGAAGTGTGAAGATGTGTCCTGAATGAGCAGGAGGTGCTACTCAAGGGAGGGCAGAGAGGTAAGGCAGCCTAGCAGAAACATTCAGGGTAATTCTTAATTATTCTTTCACAAATTGTTTTGAAAATTGTCCAAAAGAAGACCAAATACTTTGAGCAGGGAGCACTACTCTATTAATTTTCTATATTTTTTAAAAAATTATCTTGAGTGACCTCCTTCAGGTATTTTCTTCAGTTGTATTCTTGCAATCTTTTGTTTTTGCAATCTTAAAGATAATTTCTTTACATGAGGAACATAATGAATTCACAGTATATGACTATTTTTAACCATGTTTGATCTTATAGCCAGATATGCCTGCAGCAAAATAACATTGGTGCTGGCAAAAAGCAAGTAGTTAAACAGGTAGGTGGTAAATATCTACAGTCATTGCTTCAAAACTATCAATTATTTGTGTTCCAAAGTTTAACTGTTACACTGAATATTTACCCTACAAACTGAGGAATAGCAGACAATCTAAGCAAGTCGTTTGCTGTTCAGTATTAATTTTGCTTCTTGTGCCAGGCTCTGTAAATGTTTCCTCATGTATCATTGTGACGGTGCCATACATTTGAAATGTCAAATTATGCAGTGTCTGGTGTCATAAGATTAGCAGGAGGGAAAGGCAAACAATACCATGCAGAGAATAAATACTTGTTTTCAGTCTCTGCTTTACCTGGTATTGTACTTCTGTGGACAGAGTAATCTAAGGGTTGTTTGGATGTATAGAAAATACATTCTTTGAGTATTTTAGCTGCTCCTTGAGGAACGTTTTGCTTGTACTTAAAACAAATGGTTTGTAAATTTCAGCTGCAATACTTCTATCTTTCCCTAGGCTCTTGCTTCCAAAGTGAGCATGCCAGAAAGGGCAGAAAAATGCTATTATTTTTAGTACTTATTTTCCAATTATTGTCAGTTCACTAGCCTTTTATGAAACATTATAGTGATAAAGCTAACTTTCAAATTAATACATTTTGTATGCAGGGCTTTATTCTGCTATCCTGTCCCACTCCCCTTTACCATCAGATTTATACGACACTAGCACAGCAACTGAAGATTAAACAGGGATTAACCTCTGTGGTTATCCACAATATTTCATATTATTTGTAGAATTAATATAATTTACCACTGGGTTATTATTGTCTTAGTAGAGTAATGCTTCTATGGAGGTTAGGGAAGTCAGGGCTGTGTAAAAATCTATTTATAATAATGAGAAAAAGGTGATCACATTATTATTCTCAAGAGGCTTCACAAGAGGAGGTTCATGTTAAGTTGCGTTTTGTCATTCAGATTGTGTATTTCTACCCAAACTAACAGATTCTGTGCTGCCTGTCCCTGAAGCTGAGCAATGCTGACTTGCTTCCACCATCTCTGACCCCTTTTAATGCCTCTTCTCACTCCACCAGAGAATTTAAGAAGGAGCTCTTTCTGTCAGCATCTTCTCTTCTGGTTTGAACATTTCAGACTGGTGAATAATCTGAGAGGGCTGAAATCCAAATTTAGTGTCCTTGGGCTTGATTCATTTGCTCATGATTGAACACCTAGTGCCATTTGAGCTATTTGGGGCATCTCTCCAGCAGTCTCCGGAAGTGAACTGGTCTCACATAGGTTTGGTGAAGTATGTACAAGTTCTGCAGGGGTTTGTCAGACACTCTAATGTGTCTCAAGTGACACTAAGGCATTCAAATATGCATCATCACACCAGTCCCTAAATAATAAGCTTGCAAATCAGAAATGCATCTTTTATTTTTCGAACATGCAGTTCTGTAGGAAAGCAACAAAGAGGCTGTCATGTTCCTGAAGGGACAGAAATTCCCCGTCAGGATGTCTAAATACCCCATACTATTACACAGGTCCAGGAAACAAACACACAGAAAATTTTAGGCATTTCAGCCAACTGCTGGGATGAGCTGGAACTGAAGCCCTTCTTGTTGTGGGGCTTCTAAAACCTTATATATCTAAAACACCCTTGTAGGTAAGCTCAGGAAGTGTGGGCTGGATGAGTGGAGACAATGTGGGTTGAGAACTGGCTGAATGGCAGAGCTCAGAGTGTGGTGATCAGTCTGGTTGGAGACTCACTGCTCATGATGTTGCCCACGGGTCAGTACTGGATCCAGTCTTGCTCAATCCAGAGGGAGGGTCACAGTGTACCCTCAACAGGTTTGCTGATGTTGCAAAACTGGGTAAGTGGCTGATACCTCAGCATGCTGCGCTGCCATTCAGAAGGACCTGGACATGCTGGAGAATTGGGTGGAGAGGAACATAATAGAGTTTGACAAATGCAAAAGCAGGGTCCTGCACCTGGGGAGGAATAACCCCAGGCATCAGTACAGGCTGGGGGCTGACCTGCTGGAAAGCAGCTCTGTTGAGCTTATGAAGCACCTGGGCATCCTGAAGGACAACAAGTGGGCCAAGGAAACCAATGATATCCTGGGTTGCATTGTGAAGAACATTGCTGGCAGGTCAGGAAGTGTTCCTGTTCTTTTACTCAGGAGTGGGTAGGCCTCACTTAGAGTACTGTGTCCAGTTCTAGACACCCCAGTTCAAGAACGAGGAACTAGTGGAAGAGGTCCAGCAGATGGCTACTGAGATGATGAAGGAACAGGAACATCTCTCTTGTGAGGAAAAGTTGAGGGAGCTGAGCCTGTTAAGTCTCAAGAAGAGATGACAGAGGGGATCTCATTGATGCATACAAATATCTTAAGTGCAGGTATCAAGAGGATGCGGCCAGACTCATTTCAGTGGTGCTCAGTTACGGGACAAGGGACAACAGGCATAAATGGAAACATAGGAAGTTTCATCTGAATATGAGGAATAACTTCTTTCCTTTGAGCACGGCAGAGCACTGGAACAGACTGCCCACAGAGGCTATGGAATATTCTTTCCATGGAGATTTTCACAACCCACCTGGCTGTGTGATCCGGTGGAACCTGCTCCAGGTGAACCTGCTTTAGCAGGGGGGTGGACTAGATTATCTTCATACATCCCTTGCAATACCAACCCTTTTGTGATTCTGTTCATATCCACATAACTCCTAGTGCCTTTTCAATGCCCTAAATCCCACTGTCAGAGATTTCCAAACAGCACAAAACACTGGATTTCATTATTTAAACATGTGGCACATCTGTTTTCTATAGTCATGTGAAATTTAAGGCCTCCAATGTGAAAGACTTCTGTAAGCTGCTGTACACAATTCAAAATGAATACTCATGTGTTGTGGTTCCTATTTTTGGTTCCTTCACTGACTCCTAGTGTTACATCTTGTAATAAATAATTTACTTTGTATAAAATTGTCTATTTCAATTTGTATGATTGTATTACATTGTATATATCTAGTTCTCTGGATGTCTTTGAGAATTTATAAAATGACATTATTGTTAGTCAGATTTGAAATATATCAATGTAAATATTACACATAATTAACAGTATGTATGTTGATCTTTATTATTTGTCTTGATTCTAGCGTTATTATCTCAGTGTTAAAAGCTATGAGTCAAACTAAAATTGTAGAAATAGCTTTGGCTTCATGAAATGTGAAAAAGAAATAATGCATGTGTGTTTTCATTCTATATTCATATACATACATTCATATGTATCATATTATAGTTGCAATATTGTCATAGCTTTTTAATCTGTCCATGACTAAAGAGACATTGTTAAAAAAGAATCAAGAGGAATCTGCAACATCATTGAAACTCTTGAACTGACACTATAAGAACAAGTTCAAATGGCAAGTCCAAATAGTGCTGCATTTATTCTTAAAACACTCTTAAAACATTTATTCTTAAAACAGCTTCATCAGCTTCATCAGCTGCTTCAGGAATTAATTCTCCTTCTAAATGGACAAATTTTTCCTATACCTTACAGAAGTCTCCTTTTTCTACCAGTGTTACCAATTTCTTGTATACAGAGGGTACACAGAAAACAATTAATCACTGAATTCTTTATGACAGTATTTTGCATAATCTCATTATGTGTCTTCTCTGTTTGAAACTAAGCCAGTCCTATTGCTCTATACTCTTAATGTTTATCAATCTTGTTGATTTTTGCTGAACTTGATTTCCTAAATTGCCACTTCCATGTCTGATGAACTGCACCCACACCTGTACAGCCCAGATTTGCATTTGCCTTTTTGCATCAGCATTGCACAAGCTGCTCCAGTGCAATTTATAACATGTCAGACTTTTGCTAGAGGTTTNTTTTTCCAGTTGTTGAGGATGGTGATGACTGTGAGTTACCTCTGGTCAAGAGCAAGACCCAACCGTGTGAGAATCTGTGATGGCTGAGTGCTGGGAGCAGAGCAGCCCTTGGGCTGCCCCTGGCACGGCGGCAGTGGCAGCGGTGGCCACGGGTGGTCCTGCAGCGGGAGGTGCACAGCCCAAGGATGCCGAGGCAGCGACACGGTCTGTGCATGCAGAATGCTGGCCTTTGCTGCTGTTTGACTTGGTTGCAAAGAGGCATTTATAATCCTGTTCCCTCCCTTGTTCCTTTTGTTGTATTTCCATTTCTCATATTGAGTACATACAGGGTCACCGGCATAAGGGGAAGCCTGTAAAATACCTGCAATCCAGACTATAGCTTCTGTTTCTGCACCAGAGATTTCTTTCTTCATGGTAACCTTCTGGCTGGTTCTGCGGGGCTCTTTGCTGCCAAATCAGTCCAGCTGTTTCACTACAAACTCAAACACTGACCACGTTTTCCAGCCTTATTACCACAGTATTTAGTATTCAGATGTCCCCTTCACTATTGACTTGGGGCTTATACTTACATTTTCAGTACATTAACAACATTCTGCAACATACTTTCTTTGTAAAATATGGGTATCTTCAGCTTTAAACACTGCCAATTTTTTTTCTCACAGAACTTTTTTCTCCCTAATTAAGCTACTTTGGCAGCTAATGTTGATATTTACAAAAGAACAACTAAGGAAGCTGAAGCTCACTGGAATCTAGCAATCTTTATCTTAGACTTTCTTACTCTTCATTTAATTTTATTCTGCTCATGTTTGATTTGATTAAAAAGGTTTCCAGTGAAGCAGGCTGCAATATTTAAAGTGCTTGATCTTCTTTAAGCCTTCTTCGGTGCTTAAAGGAAATACAGAAAACTCTTGGATATTTTTTTAGCCTGTATTGTTTTGTGCTGATTTTTGTCTGTAGATCTTAGAAAGCTTTGTAAGGCAAGTGGTGGCAGTGTGTGTTCACTGTGGTAATGGCTACACATGGCTCTTGTAGTACAAAGTCTCTAAAATGATGCCCTGTGCAACCATTTGTGTACACAAATGCAAAGGCCACAAACTTATTTCCAAAGAGAAAATGGCAATAAGGTAGACTTGCTACTATAAATGGTGTAATTTGCACATCTGGGTGAAAAACTAGGAGTGTGACTTAAATTTTGCAGCTATAAATAGAGAGTTCAAATGTTTTCTGATGTAGTTGTCAACATTTATGATCTATTGGTTTTCTGATGTAGTTGCCAACATTTATGATCTGTTGGTTTTTATTTTCCTTCAAACGTACGTACAGCCATTATTCCCATTATTGACTTTAAAGTACCTAACACAGGCTGCAATTTAAATTGTAGTGGGTTATTTAAAAGTTTTACATTATATTATACTTCGGAAGGTGATCCCCATAATTTGAGGCAAAATGCATGAGTTTTGTATAATTTTATGTATTTCCCTTTATTTCAAGGGTACAAACCTTGTTTGTTGAGTTTTTACTTTTGCAAAAAGTCACATATTTTAGCCACTGTCAACATTTTTTGCCAGATTTGGATCTGATTTGTCATTTCTTTCAAGATGATATGACATGATTAATGAATTGACTCAACTGTGTATCTGTCATGTTTCTTTTTAGAGTAGCAGAAAGAAATTCAAATTAGTCATAAGTAGTCTATAAAGAATTTAACCGAATTACTCCTATTCCTGCAGTGTGTTTTTATCACCTGTATCAAAATGTATTTCCAGTGTCCTTCTCAGATGTATGTTCTTCTGTTTCCTCACCACAATTTATTAATCTGACAAATATGATGAACGTTCACGGCAACTCTGAAGAAGGGCATTCCGCAAGGTTTGCTGAATTTCAGATCCCTGACTTTACAACAGCAAAAGTTCCACGGGAGAACTACATCTTTGGTGATTTATTGTTTTGCAGCATTGATTCTGTGACCCATTTCTGCTGCTGTGATCTGTCTAGGGTTCTCAGGCATTGCAGGGCACACCTTCTTGCAGTTTTGCCATTGGAAATAGAGGAATGTAGACATGAGCAACTCAGTTCAACCCTGAGTTTCATGGGTTTGTGCCCTGGGGCAAGGCACTGGACTAGGAGGTTACTGCATTGCAAGGAGCTGAGCATTTCTCATCCTTGAGAGGCACCCAAGCTCTGATAATGATGTGCAAAGGCAGAGAAGAGCCGGGAAACTCAGGAGATCCATTTGATTCAGTGTTCTGGCTAAGGCCAGAAATAGTACAGTGCTGCACCAGACTGATGGCATCTAGCTGTTCTGGCACTCTCAGAGATGGTGATGATGCAAACCAGACTGCTTTCATCTGCTGGTATCCATTAAAGTGCAATAGCCCCAAATAGCAATTTTGACATTATTTTTCTGCCAATTCATTTTAATTTTCTATTTACTATTATGATTATTATTAATTTATTAGGCAAGATTTTATTTGATTTTTTTTCTCACTCCCCTTGCTGAATTAAGCTGTATTTAAAACTCCTCTAGTGGAGTCTTTCTACCATCTGCTCTCTGCAGCAATTATTCAAATTATTTGCAACCCTCCAAGCCAGCAGGGGTGAATCTAGCACAGATTTTCTGACTGTCGTATTTTACTCTGCAATGTGCCACAACTGGTAAAGATCTGTAACTCTGTGTGGTTGGGTGGGGGTGGAGGGATATGCTTATATTTCCAATTATTTCAGTGTCCGACCCATAGGAAATCATCATCCCTTGATTTTTACAGGACAAATAAAGAGAAAGAGTGGTTTTGAAGATTCTCCTTTCTTTACAATCTCAGTGTGTGCTAGAATTCTCAAAATCCTGAGTACTCTAATTTGTTCAAAGCACCAAACAAAGGTAATCTCTGGGTATTCTGCTTGTTATTGAAAATACAGATCCCTTTTATGTTTTACTGTGATTAAGGTGTTGCAGTAGTCTGTCCTCTGTTTGTCCTGGCTCTGGTGATATTCACCTGCTACAACAAGAAGAATGATTTTCCTACTTCTTGTCCTGTGTCACATTTTCTAGTAAATCAGGATTTTTGAAATGTGAACGCAGATTCAAGGTATCAGTGGACCTGCCTAAACTCTTCATAGCCTTAATTTTTGGGAAGAATTAAAAGGAAGGCAGGAAAAGTTATGTGCATGTTACTGTGAAAAGAGGACTCTGAAACCACATTACCAAGTGTCATAATACTATAAAGGGATAACTAAACACTCTGTGATGATGGGCATACATGTCAGCTGAGAGCTATAGGCAGTTCTGGTCCACTTGTGGCCTCTTCAATTAAGGTGATTTTCAGAATCATATCAAAGTAACTCCAGAGCCAGCAGAAATCTTTTTAGCTTTCAGAAGTATTTATTCATTTTAGAGGCACATATACTTCCACTACAACATGAGAGAACTGTATAACCTCCATGCCACCCCAAGTTTCCAAAGCTCTGTTGGAACCATTGGCCATCCTTGTATTATGGGCAGCAATTTTTCCTAGTATTTAAGACTGATAGTCCCTTGGTTTGGGCATTAAAATAATACAATCTAACACAATGTCCAGGCCCCACAGAGGGAGAAAATGATTAAAGATTGTAAATACAGAAATATGAAGCATAGTTAGCCAAGAAAAGGTTGTCATCACAGTGCTTTCCTGAGTATCACAGGTGATTTCTATGATATTTCCTGCTTATTAACAGTTATAGTTAGTTATTAATATGTTCTTCCCAAACTCTTTCATTCTCATCTGGCATTTTTTTCTCCAAAGGTTGCTGCCAGAGTTTTCATGAAGCTGCCATCGTCCTTTCTGCATCACTCTACACCATGTACTATGAGAGGGGCTGTCGGTCACCATTGTTGCTCATCCTTTTCTTATGGCTATTCTTTGTTGTAATTTTAAAGCAATATTTTTTCTTTATTACTAAGAGCCTGGCTTTGTCTATCTAAAAATTTTTGACCTCTTTGCATGTTATGCAATGCTACACATGTATGCATAAGACATCCGTCATGATTGCCAGGAGTGCACAAGTGATACCACAGCTGTTTTGACAGACATTTCAACTGCAGGAAAGTTTTATGTTACTCACTGGGCTGATAACCTCCAATACCCCACACTGCCTCACTTTTGTAGAACTCAACTGCTTTTTGGATATTTGGATTTCTGTAGAGTTAAAATTTCTTTAGGCAACATCATCAAAGAGTTACAAGACCAGGAAAGGTGGAGATTGACATTGTGTGGAGATCTTAATCTGCAGATGCCAGGCTGAAGCTGTGTGGAAGTAGCAAGAGCTCTTGTTTTTAGTACGAGGTTATCTTTAACAAAAGCTTAGATGGATAAGTCCAAATACCTGGTCATTCACATTTGGGTGGTTGTAGCTTCTGAGACACCCTTTGCAAATCTTCTGGGAAGACCATGTGCTGGCTAGTGAAGGAGTGTGAGCTCTGGCTCTAACTTCAATCAGGCTATAGACCGAGACTGTGCTTAAGGCCTTCAGTTACTGTCCATCGTGAGACCACTAACAAATCCAGGAGCTTGGAATGGAGTCCTGAAACTAATAAAAACAGATTCAACTCAAAGAAAAAGGCAAGAGAGAGATAAAGCTAAAGCTCAGCATAATTGGAACAGCTTCTCTGGGTTATGTAAATTTTTAGGTTAGGTAATCTAATGGTAAATTTTATGAAACTTTGCATAAAATGTCTCCCTAAAGATGTTCATTGCTGTATGAAGTTTTCTATAGTCATATCATGAAGTAGAAAAGTTTTCACCTGAGAATATTGTTAACAATCATTGTCCTTGAAGTCCTTACCAAAACATTTAAAACAAGGTCACTGCCCACTCGAGTTTTCCTGAGTGGCGCACTAAACTCCATATGTGTAAACACAGTTTGTCTCAAGGCTCAGCTTCAACCACAGCTGAGCAGCAATTTTCTTGTCACACAAAATTTACTGAGTTTATCTTAAAATATTTTCCACCTCACATCAGTGTGTGTCAGAGACTTTTCAAAGTGATTGAGGGAAAAAAAGGAAAGGAAATTCTGCAGTTTATTAAATGGCTTGTTGATCAGGAGAGCTATGTCAGAGACCAAAGATTAAGTTTCCAACATGATTTGAAATAGCATCTAACTCTGGGTTTCAGACAGTCCAAATGAGTCTTTGTTTATTTTTAGCTGAAATGTTCGTTGTCTTCTTATTTGTTATTTTTAGCAGAGATTTAGTGCTGAAGCCTTTATAATTTTTTTTTTTTTTTTTTTGCATCTTCTCTAGTGTCTCATAAATCTTTGCTTTGGTCTAACAACATGTGTACATGTCTACCTTTTTTTCTTGTGGTGTACATTTACGGTGTATTTTTTCCCTTTTAATTTGTTCCTTTTTTAGCACCTCCTCCCTTGTACTTTCCAGGTTTCTTCTTTCATGATCTGAAAGTGCTGCTGAATAAAGATGAGCCAATAGTTAGTCCAATCCCAGACGGTCTTTTGTTCAGGTAATTACTCGGAACCAAAGCAGCTCTTAAGTGCCCTGACTTCCCTGACTGAGATTGACTGATACAAAGATTAGGCAAGGCAGAGATTTATAGCCAACCTAGCAAGAAGAAAGGAAAAAGTAGGTTCATTTAAATAAGGTTTTTTTTTGGTTTTGGTTTTGTTTTTTTTTTTTTTTTAAATTTCTTTCTCCCTCCCTCTCTTATATTGAGGATGCATCATGAATGTTATCCAAAGTCATGTATTTAGGTTGGAACCAAGCTCGTTTGATTGGAACAGAAATGAACATCCCTCCAGCCACTCCTGAATGGTACTGGAGCCCTGCTGGCAGTGCTTGCACAGCTGGTATCACATCCTGCAGGAGTGCTAATTTCCTAAAGAAGAAATTCTACCAAGTTTCCCAGAGAACATAGAGTAATTCTTCTTATAATAAAGCCAGTTATTTAGATTTATACCTGAATTATTTGCCTCGCTTTCTCACTTGTTAAAGGCATTTTCCAATATATATTAGATGACAAAATCTATTTAAAACAAATGAAATTGGTTTTGAGACCTTTGTTCCCATCTTATCAGTCTGGCTACAGCAGATTCACATCAAGTAATAGTTGCATTTTACTAAACAACTCCCTAGTATAACCTAATTTCTATATGAAAGCAAACTCATTGTAATCCTTGATAAAATTATTTAATAATTAATATTTAAATTTTAGCAGTCCATATCTAGGAGGCATATTAATGAGAAAATACATAAATTCATGTTCATAAACATGAAAAAATGTCCCTGGACTCAACAATGAATCAGAGCAAATGTCTTCAAACTGATGTCAGCAGTATATTTTAAAGGAAAAAAATTACAATGAAGCACTGAATGATGGAGAAATGATGCTATGTGTTGGCCTCTTTTTTAAAAGATTAGGATCTATAAAATGACTAGCATCTTTACGGGGTCTGGAATAGCTACTATTAGAGCATTTAATGTAAATTGCAGTATCACAGTCTCTCCTGAGTTATAGTCAGTATTACAGCTGTACAGCTCCTGACTCAAACACAGTTTAGATGACTATCTGTTGTGCAGACCAGTAGCAGAGCTCTTTGTGGACCTCATCCTATGTATCAGCTGTGCTAAACTGTGCAAGGGAGGTGGAGCCAAAGCTCCCCTCTTTTCTTGCCTTTGGACCTTACATGGGTGAGCAAGAGACCGGGGGAAAACCATGCTTAGAGGTGGTTGCTTTGTTGTTTTCTCTCATGGCTTCCATGGGGACCCTGGGGCAAGCAGTTTGCAAAGTTCACTATCATTCATAATTCACAGCATGGGAGGTACCAGTTTTGCCCCTTCTAACATGCCTGTTCACTGGCTAGAAGAAACCCTTTGTTTTTTTCAGTCCATAGATATTTTAGCTTAAGAAGTCACAGGAAAAAAAAAAAAAAGCAGTATATTTTCATGACAAAGCTTTTGATATCTAATGGTGTTGTATGGGGTTAATCATTGTGCTCTAATGTAAATAAGATCTGCTCTAATTTAAAACTGTGCATTGTAATTTACTGTCTGGTCCCTGGAGTACTAGTATTTGTGAAGGATGTTCCACTAGTAAGCTGTTTGGTAGTGATCTTGATGTACAAACAAACAGACAAGTATTAAGAATTAAATATTGAATGAAATAGAATGATAACAGAAAACACAGAAGATCTTAGATTGATGTACTTAGATGATTCTATTATCTGTTTCAAGAGTTATAAGGCATGATTTATAATTTCTACTAAAAATATGAAAACACTGTCTGGACTGTATCTATCTAAGCAAGTAAACATCCCTCAATCTTTGTTTTATGTCATTCTAAGAAAAACAGTACATATTTACCCATGCACTTCATTGTCTAGTCTTCACTCAAAGCACAGCTTTAGCAGCAATAACCCGGAGGAAATCAATCTTGCTTGAATCCTTAATTTCCCATGGAATTAAATGCCTCTCTCTCTTGAGGAAAATGTTTCAGCTTGTGGGTTGGGTAATCCCTTCACTTTTTGCTCTTTAACTTTGTCAAAAAAATCCCAACAAACAAGCATACAATGATAATCTTCATTCCCCTCTAACTGCTATGTCCTCTAAGCCCTGTGTAAAACATATCCATTCCCTAAGAGTAATTCACAGTAAGATATTTACTTAAGACAAATTTGGAATAAAAAGCAGTTCTGTTGAGATTCATATGTGGGAAACAACATATCTAAACTTGAACTTTAAAATTCAGTTCACTAACAACCTACTGTCTAACAGTTAAATTTTAATAATATATAGGAAAAATAAATTCTTTGTCATGGTGTATATTTTGAAAGTATTCTCACTAGATATTCTCTGGGAACAATAAATTCCAAGGGCTAACCAACAAGACACTATCTTACTGAACAAACCTCAAGTAGAATTAGATATGAAGTATCTTTGCTTCTGAAAAGTGGAGAATTTGATGTGCAAGAACAAATGGTACTAATTTTTTTTTTAAATATTTGATCCAAGATATTAATTATCTAAAAAAAGTTTCATTTGTTGTGATGTGAGAATGTTTCTCAGTCTCTGCTTTGCCAGTTGAATATTGCAGATCTCTCCCTAATAGTTTTTACTCTTTCTTTAAACCATCTAAAGTTTTAAAGGCTTTACAGAAAAACTGATTTTGAAGGAAAAGTTTGAATACATTTTGGATGATAATAGTCATTAGGTTCAATAAGGAAGGCTCAGAAGGATCCCTGTTCTGTGAACGTTATCAGTTCTGTCTGGACATGTAGAGGTCTGGAGAGAAATGTAGGGGTAGTCCCATATCTGCTGGACTGTCATTCAATTAATTTTGTGGAGAATCTACCCTCAACTTGGAAAAGGCAAATATCTACCAGACTCAAATTTCTAATGGAATATGTAAGCAGAGATGGTGCAGTAAGTAGTATTTTTTGCTCAGGTGATGTGTCCTTTGCAAGAATGAAAGACATTTCATATTCTTATAGTGCTATTTAAAGCTGAAAGCCTGTTTTTCCAGCTAGACGTGTGTATCTGCATTTGCAGCATGCCACTGGCAAGGTAAATAGGATCAGCAGTAAGCAGAAACTGAAAGCTGCAGCTGGCTGACAGTTGCAATTTTACAAAATTCCTTTTTCCCCCCTTCAGAGTCTATGCAGATATGAGTTTCAGTAATACTTGCCTCCAGCCTCTTTCAACTTTCTTTTTAATTAAAAAGCTTAATTGGGAGTAATAAAATTCCAATTAGGCTATTTAAATAAAACCCAAAAGCTCACAGTGGCTGTAGTTGTAGATAACTGCTACTGCAACCCATGACTAGCAATGCTATTTGACTAAGACATTTGTTTCACCATAGTTAATATTGCAGTTTATAGTTGTGCCTCCATGCCTTTCAAAAATATTGTACCTTTAAGTCTCACAGAGCTATCATTTACATGTGAAATATGGACATCCTTGTGAGTTTTGCTAAGCACAGCAAAGGGAGTCAAACCTCTGTAGGTTGCTGTAAATGCATTCCCCTCAGCATCATGTTACATGTTTTATCTGTAAGCAGAAATAGCAGCAATAACAAGTCCTGATCAGCCAATTTTCCCTAGGAATGCATGTGGGTTTTATAAGTAGCTTGAAGTTTCCAGGACTGCTTCTCCTGCAGCTTCATAGGGGCTTCCCCCCACCTCCATTTATTATTAACTGATTCCTAGCTCTTGTTTTGAAGCCTACTTGTGTTGGCTCCAGGTATCACTGGCATTAGCTTCACAGGCATTTCTCATTAGCTTGATGGACCCAGGTGGCCTTGTCTTTCACTGCTGTTGTTGCTTTCATTTTCTCAGCCATCTGTTTCTGACGAGAGTAAATTACAGCCCTGGTTTCCAAGAACTACATTGATGGTTGTAGCTCAAATGATTACAGCAAAAAACAAAAAACCCCAGGATGGCTTAAAAAGCAAAATATTCATATAGAAGTCATAAATGTACGCAAACACTCCTTGAACTTTCAAGCAAATAAAAACGTTAATAGTATGCTCAGCTAGTATTTAATTCATGAACAGTGTTGAACATATTGAGTTAAATGATGAATAGGATTGGCTAAGGAATGACTAGGTTACAACAAAAAATGTACCTTTTCCCCCCCAAATTAAAACCTCAGTATAAAGACTCAATGCCTTTTGTTTTACTTCCTTCTTGCCCCAAAATTTTGAAAAATAAGTTTTTCCTCTGTGAAGGGATCACTCTTCTACCCCAGCCTATTGCACTGGAAAATATTCCTACAATCCAATGAATTTGTAGAGTAATAATATGGTATGCAAACTGAATGATGTGCTTCTGACGGCTAT
Source organism: Formicarius rufipectus (assembly GCA_013399695.1). Classification (NCBI taxonomy): domain Eukaryota; kingdom Metazoa; phylum Chordata; class Aves; order Passeriformes; family Formicariidae; genus Formicarius; species Formicarius rufipectus. Next base: position 7,805 of record VXAU01004177.1, on the reverse strand, counting down.
AATGCCCTGTGACATGAAGTTGCATGTCTGTCCAGGAAACATACATTTGCCATAGGTCAAGAGAATTGACTGAGGCATAGTGTAGGTTGGGCTTGCTTGGCTCATCCTCGCTTCCTCTCAGTTGGGGTTTTATCTGCTGGATCTGGGCTCAGACTAACAGCTGTATTCAAGAATAACTGGCAGATTGAATTACAAGAAGGTGGGAAAGATTATGTTTCAAAGATAGAGCTTTTTTCTTGCTTGTCTGTTTCTGTTTGGTGGGTTTGTTTTTTTTCTTTTTTTCTTTTTTTTTTTTCCTTTTTCCTCCTTTCCCCTGAGCCTTCTTTAGTAGAATTTCCTGTAATAAATCACAATATCTAATAAGCCAATCAGTCCTTTTAAGTGGAGTTTTAAGAGTGTACCAAGGTCTTATTGAATCATGTTATCTGCCATTTTAAATCCTCTTGAAGTTAGTCACAATGAATAATAACCATATGTTCAGTCTGAAGAGTTTTAAGATTTTAGTGACTTTGGATTAACAGGAAGATTTCAAACTATCTGTGTTTAAGCTTCACCTCTCTGTCAGTCATTTCTGACAAGGCCAGAATAAGGTACTAATGGCAGTGACTTTAGAGAGGGTGGTTTTTCATTACTTTAAGCAGAATGTCAATTAAAAAGGAATTGAGATAAAGAACCAGCAACTAGATTAAGTTTACACTTCTTCACGGATGATAAGAAAAATCCATTTACAGGTTCTATTTCAGACTGAATATACTTTCTAAGGTAAAGACCCCTTATATTATAGCTTTAAAAGTCTACCGGAAATTTCTGACAAGATTTAATAACTATTGTGTCTGAAATGTTGAAGAACTTTCTAACCACTGGAAATAATTATTTCTTACCTGAAATGAATATACTAAAATTAATTTAAATTTAATTTCATACTTTTTATGACAGAATGTTATCATCTGCCATAATTTCTTCTCCTCCTGTCTGACTATTGCATTCTCCAAGAACTGACAAAACCTATTTAGAATGGGAAGAGAAATCTACCTTTCCATGATCTCTGAGTAGGGGAGGACAGCCTGAAGTACCTACTAGAGTGCTCCAACTAAGAGTATGGGACACTATGAAAGACTACGTGCACTATTTTTTTTAAGATTTCCGTGATCCATTTGCAAGATTTTGAGCAACTTAGTGGGAATTACCAATCCAGAATTTAGAAGACTGCACAGGAGTGGATCAACATGGGGCTTTGGTCAGACTTAAGGCAAAAGAGGCTCCTAGATGGATTCCCATTTTTTATATCCTTGTTTCTCCTTTTGACAACACTGGACTTTAGGGTTCAGATTAAAAGTTATTGTTTCAGGCAGGTTTACATATTTATTATCCTGGACTCATCTATTCAGTACTTTTTTACTTGCAGGCTAGAAATATTTTCTCTAATGGAAACTGAAACTGTGATTTAATGTTATTGTGTTCAGAGTTGGGCTAGTGATGGGTTTCTACTATGCCCAAAAATTCAGATGAATCTGGAACAGAAAAATATTTTAAGAAGTGCTTCTCAGTGAGAAGTACAGTATGAGCCACAGTGTATGACACAGGATGGCAAGGGAAGTTCAAACAATTCAGGACTGTTGAGCAGGATTGGCAAATTTTGTAAACACCAGCAGTAGATCTATAGTGGCTTTGCCTTAATCTACTTCTGCATGTTTTAAAAAGGCAGCTTTTCTACCTTTTAATTGTAATCTGAATAGAGTGCAAAATAGCACATAAAACTTCCATGGAATCCTGAAGTTGAGTAAATCATTTATACTGAGTATTAACTGAGAGATTTAGTCCTCCTTGCTGTTCTTGCGACTTAGCAGACAAGTCAGGCATGGGGTTTTTCAGTAGTGACACAGCTTTCAGTTTTGGTCTCTCTGCTGTGAAATAGTAAAATACTAGTTGAAAGAACCAAAACTTTCTATCACTAACAAAGTAACAGGTCTTATAGGTAATTAAGTTCTCTCTTACAGGTAATGAGGGACCAGGCAGCAAGACACCCTCTCGGCCTAGAGGGGAAGAGAACTATCCTTCAGAGACATCCAAAACCAGGAGAGATGCTGACAAATGCTGATTCTTCTATGTTATTCATACTGTTTGACAGAATAAGTCACATTATGCTACTTTTTAATAGCTTTCTCACCTTCCTGAAATGAATTACATGCTTGCAGAGCAGTGATGGTAAACTAGGATTCATAGCTATCATTATTAGCTTTGCAGCATCTTTAACATTCAGTACCCATGAATCAGCTGTAATATATTGTGATAAATAATCTGTCCAGAGGGACATCAACACTGCATCTGAAGTACAGCCTAGGCTAATCCTGTGAAATCTGCTTTGATACAGTCTGTAAAATTAGGTCTTGTTATATCTCTCTGAATCAGGGAGAGATTTGGTTTATTCCTCCTGATCAAGAAATTATGGAGCAGCTTTTTCAGAAGTACTTCAGTGTTTTGGTATTTGTGATTTAAAGCTGATGTTTGTCCACTCTCTATTAAATACATACACATCATTACATCAAAACTCACCGAAAGCATGGACATGATGGAGGGTGTTCTTTTGAACACTATATTCCTAGATTTCTTTGTGGTTTTGAAGGTTTCAGCTGAATCAATTTTCCGATACCAAGTTATGCAATAGATTTTGTTTCCACTAGAAAAAGTGGCATTAAAAGACTGTGGGATGATTATAGGAGCTTATGGCTGCACTAAGCTGAATCTGTAAGGCAATAACCCCAGAAGGGACTCAGAGAAGTCACCTACATGGTGTGTCTGCTGAGGCTCTGTTAGCACTCTGAATTGTTTTGAGAAATTCTAGTTTAACCTCCTCCTACAAACTTCCCACAGCATCAGAGAAACCTGTAGATTATCAGCTTTCACCTACCAGTGAAAACCAGAAGTGATAAAGGCCAGAAATTTGGTGCTGGCCAGACAGCAGATGTTTTTAGCTTTTCTCTGCTGTTGGATGAACCTTCAAACTAAGATAGAAGGGAGCCACATTTAGTGTGCCTAAGAAGTCCTTACCTTTCATTTACTAATGGCAGAGCTGTTGTGTTTCTGTAGCACAAAGATCTGAAAGTGCTCTAAAATTCTCATGTGGAAACTTGAAGTAAATGAGATTAACATCCCTGTAGAGAACAATAAATGTTCTAATGGTAACTAGTTTCGTAGTTGAGGTAGTGTGTAATAGTGGGGGACTTTCCTGACTCTGCCTTCATGACCCATGACATAGTCAGGGGTCTATTGCTGACTCTGCTAAAGCTCTTCAACTTCTTTCTCCCAAAGTGCCTCTTGCTCTACTGTCCTTCCATTTTTTTATGTGGACAGTGAGAGTTTATTCCCTGTAGGACACTTAAACAGCAGAAGTAAGTGATGCAGAGAGTTCTGATGGACCAGGTGATACATCTCACTTAAAGGCTGGTAGCTGCACAGTACTAGAGCTCACAGGTTAAGCACATAGTCTGCCACAGAGGCAGAGACAATAGGTGTCTCCTTCTAGTAGGACTACCTTAAATTGGGCCAGGTTCTTGTATTTCTGCAATACTGCCATGCAGATGTTCTAATTTAGGATAGAACCAGCTCAGGAGTCTGAAAGACCCTTTGTCTCAGCACATGGAGCTGCTGGGCTCTGAGTACTAATGCTGAGAAGGGGCAATCCTCTTTACTCTAGCTGGTAAATCACATGGTGCCTAACCACTGTTTCCTGTGTAAGCATTCCTACTATTTCAGCTTAAGACCTTGTACCTTATCTGAATAATATGTACAGCCAGTTTATTAAGAAAGAGGATCACATTGTTAATACAACTCTTTTTCAACCAAATCTCTAGAGTTCACCTGTGAATTAAGAAAAAGCTATAAAAAAGAAGGCATATAGCCTACCAAACACAAGTTTTACAAAGAAGCTTTTATATTTAGAGTACATTTATGTTTATTGCTGTGGTAGTACAAATGATGATGATGTGATTTGATGGGCTGTTAGCACAATAATGGCCTGTGCCTTAAAAGTGACACAAATTTCTATCCTCCATTTGAAAGTCAACAGTGTATTTGAATGCATTAGGATGGGTTCTTCAGTTATCTATTTACCTGTTGTCTGATGGTGATTTTAGGATTTTATGGATTTCAAGTATATTTTTTCTGAGTTTAACAGCTTTGATTGATGATTTCCTTTAGCCAGCACCTGATGACCCAATAGAAGTGGTTGATACAGGCATCTCCAGTAGATGAAAATGGTATTTAGCAGTTTGTGTCATACAGGTACATTTATTCAGAATTTCTTAAATGCAGATTTATTCTGTAGAAATAATAAAGTGTTTATTACAAATCCTAAAAAAGGTGTAAATTTATTTTGAAATAAAATAAATGCTTATAGACAGGTTTGCTTCTTTTATACTTCTTCAGATGTTAGAAAATTGCCACAGTGGTCACTTTCAAGCTCTGTGTTTAATAAATTCATACATTTTAGACCAAAGGAACTACTACATGCCACTTCCAGTATTTATTTAATCACACTGATAAACTCTGTACCTTCCATAAATGGGCTGCAGTGAGGGGTAAGTATGAGATGTGGGAACACCTGGCTGAATACAGATGGGGTGTTATCTTGGTGAAATCAGCATAGACTTTGCAGCAGTGTGAAACAAAAATTGCAATTTGGTTTAAAGCAGATTTCTTTACAGGAAGAAGCAGATCTCCTGACATGCAGGAGGAATTTGTCTCATTCTATAGTACATACAGCTGAATATCTTCTACCTATATTTTATTTTGGAGTCAGATGCATGTACAGAACTATTTAGTGCCCTACATCAGTTGCATGTCTTCTCCTCAGTTTAAGTGCAGCCTTGGGAGAGGCATGATGGAACTGCTTCTGCATGTCCTGAGGTGTACAGGTCCTGTGGGATGTCAGGTGCACATGCTGGGCCTAAGGGAGAGGACTACAGAAACCCATTTTTCCTGTCCCAGAGGAGGCCCAGCTGTGCTGCCTGACCGGGAAGTCTGGCTGGGATGGCTGAACCAGGACAGTTGAGGTATTACTCAGGAAAGTGGGATCAAGTCACTTTGTGAAGGTGGTTTTGAAGTAAGATCAGCAGACATGGGTCTCTTTCTGACAGGCACTGTGTGACCCCCTTGCTATAGGTTTGGGCACAGGACTGGTGAATTCATTTGCTTTGCAATGATTTGACAAAGGATAAATTGCTTTCATTCAGCCTAAGCAGTACTTTCTACTGCCAGAATGTGGCATTAGTGGTGTATGCTATTCTGCCACGGAGCAGGCTGAAGCTGTCTAAATATTTGTTACAAAACATTAACTACAGTTTCAGAAGCACTGTTAATAGCTGTTTTAGTTTCAGAAGCTAAAGTAGTATTATTTATGGTATTCATGAACAGCAAGGTAAACTCACTGTCATGGGAATTTCATGATTAAATTCCCATTAAATTCAGCAGAAGTGGAGTTGAGATGTCCTGAAGCCAGCTGGTGGAGAACCCCATGAGAGACAGCCTGTGTACCCAACCTGTCACAAAAGACTGATTCACGAGACTTAAATGAAAAGCTTAATTTTCAAGTTATGCATAAGGGGTCAGTTATTTAAAGAATATCCTAATCAACTTAATAGTACTGCAAGGATTTATAATTTCATCCACCTTTTATAAATTTTAAAGACAGAGAGACACTGACAAAATATTCAGTGTTTCTGTGCTTGACTAGTTCAAAAAGAATGTTGCTGGTAGGCAGAGCGGTGGGGTAAGGAAATACAATTGCTCACAACACCCAAGCAAGTGTGCTTAATTTTTAAGCCTGCCATCCCTGACATAATTCTTTTAATTTCTTCCTAAAATCCTCTTGTACATCTTAATTATCTCGTGTAGTCTCATAGGATGGATTTGATAAGGACAAACATGAACGATTAATTTTCAGCTTTGGGGTGTTAAAGTAGCCGATTAAGCTTGTACTAAGAGAAAACCGGTATAAATCTTCTGTGCCAGAATACAATGCTCTGTGCCTGATTTGCATTTGGTTTATATACTCCCTTCCAAGCCTAACCGTTCTATGATTCTATATACTGTGTCCGTTAGCAACCTTTACATTTTCAAACCAGTAGGAAACTGACCTTTACAGGAGTACAGAGCATATGGAAATGTCTGGGGTAACTGACCTCCCTATCAGCACTTTGCTATCAGTTATTGCAAATTATGTTTCAGATATGATATCTATCTATAAAATTATGTACTTTCAAACATTTAGTGATAAATACATAATAAGGTACACAAGAGAAACACTGTAGCTGGTTAACCTGAGGGGTGAAACAAACTGAACATCCTTTATGAGATTTTTCCATCTAAATATATCAATGTAATGCAGAAGTACCAATGAATCCTGTTTGTCTCTCTTTAATAAGCTGCAATTCAAGCAGGTTCCTCCATGTGAAATGAATATTTAATAGAAAAATATGATTTTATTCAAAGTTCCCGCAAAAAAAAGGCCACATCTTAAGGGGTTTTATCAATGTTTTGGATCAGGGAATAAACCTATTAAGGGCTTTATTTTAATTTTCTTTGTAAACCTATGTGTTGCTATTTCTAAAAGAAAATACTAGAAGAAACTGCTGGTTTGATTTAAACAAGACAAAAATGTCTTCTGTGTGATGTTACGGGTTCAGAAAGATTTCCCCACACAAAATAAAAGACAATAAAACACAAGTGAAGTCGCTAACCAAATGCATTAGTAAGAAAAGCAAATGTATTCTGTTACTTGTGATAGAAAACAATACATACTGACCCCTGGAATTTTATCAAGCCATTGAGCAGAAGGAGATGGAGCATGGTACTCTGAGGGAGGGGCAGGCAATGCACCTTCAGGGCATTCCCTAGATCAAAATGATGTACGTCTCTTCACCTCCTCAGCCCAGAACCATACCTTATGTCTCCTCTCTCTGGAGTGGGATTTAGCCAGCTGCAGGATCAGCCCGTGTGTGGCCAGCATGCCAGCTGAGGCTGCAGCAGCTCAAGATGCTGACTCTGGGCTAACAGTGGCTCTATTCTTTATTATTCCTTTGTCAAAAGCTAAGTTCTCAGCAGTTCAGTTTTACACTAAGGTTTCTTTCTTCAAGGTTGAGTTTTCCCCAGTGAAACTATGCAGTGTTTTGTCATACTACATCGATGAACACATCATCATGGCTAGACTTTGTGAACGAAGATTTGGGAGGGTTCTACCCACGCTTGCTGCAAGCGCGCTGATGGCTGATAAGGCCAATGCAAGATAGGCAAGTCCAGTTGCAAAAGGCACAGCAGAAAGTCTCCGTAGGTGGCACTGTCAAGGCACGGTTCTTTCTGCAATGTCTTTTGTCCTCTAGACTGATTCTGGGTGCTGTTTCATAGGAGAGAGCGGGGTTATAGATTGTGTCCCCACGTCTCCTGATTGGAAGCCAGAGTGGACCATTGATGGTGGTCAATATGGCCAAGGCTGAGCTGTTGTTTCAGTGAGACCTTGTATCTCTTCTTCGGGGCTCCTCTCTTGTGGCAGTCGGTGGCGAGTTCACCGTAGAGCACAATCTTAAGGAGGCGGTGATCCTCCATGCTGGAGACGTGCCCTGCCCAGCGCAGCTGCGTTCTCAGCAGCATGGCCTCGATACTGGTGACCTCTGCCTGTT
>VXAU01004176.1:585005-613329 GCA_013399695.1 Formicarius rufipectus | reverse complement strand
GGTGCTGCCGTCCTGCTCCGGCCGGGCCTTGGGCCGCGTGGAGCCCACCGGCCGGGGCGGAGTTTGCTGCCAGCTCCGGCCACGGGTGCCCCCCTTCCCTTCCACTCCCTTCCCTTCCCTCACCGCCCGCGTCGTGGCGGCGGCCGGAGCCCGGCCCGGCCCGGTGCCGCCGCTCGCACCCGCGGGTCCACCTTCCGGCGGCCGCTGCGGCTCCCGGGACGAGAGGGGAACAAAGCGCGGCGATCCGCGGGCCCCCCGCCCCCAGAGCCCCTGCGGAGGCCTGCCCGGGCACCGTGCGCGAAGCCCAGCACAGGCACGGCCCGTGCCCCGCCGGCACCGGCCGGAGGTGTGACCGCCGGAGCCTTTGCTGCACGAGCGGCTTCTGCAGTGCCCGGGGTCACCGTGGAGGGGTGGGGGAAGTTGCACGAAGAGGCTCAGCTCAAAGCGTGCCTCTGCTTTTGTGCTGCTGTGGAGTCGCGACTGACTTAAACATCAGCAAAGTTGCGCAGAGTAGCGCTGGAGCCTGGAAGCAACGCAGTTGTCGAGCCAGTGACTCTCCAGTAGTTCTTGTGTTTTATAGTACATGATGTCCGGGTTTGTTTTTTTTCCCCCTTTGGTGAGTATTAAAGAATACTTAATTCATCTTTGACAAACTATTTCCACGTTTATAACTTGAAAACAAAACCGTATTGCTAGGACTAAAATCGGTCCGCTTCCTCTCACAATGTTTTTTATCTAAGACTACCAATTAATTTTAAATTTTCAGGAGGAATGAAATAACAGAGAAAAACGCCAGATAGTTACTGTGTGTTTAGTATCAGTAGCTAGGAACTGTTGATAAAAAGTCATGTATTTAAAATGTCCAGAGATGGTTAAGGCTGTCCCCGTCGAAGTAATATTTATATAATAGCTTAGAATGCTCCTGGTTATTGAACAGCGGTTTTAAGATTGTTATTTTTATTGCTTCGGTAACCTTAAAGGGAAATCTAGCTAAGTTAATGTCTGGTCTTAAGTTTGTAGATCTGGGCTTTTGATTTTCTTTTGAGTGGATCATAGGTTTAAGTGAAGTGTAATCTCAAAGTCTTAATGTGTAGGTATTCAGACTGTTACATGTGGGAGAGTAATTTTGTCATGATTTCATTTGATCTTAGCAGAAATAAACGGTAGGCTTTTTAAATGAAGTAACAGGGTGACAAAAATTTGCTATTATTTGGTTGACTGTATGTGGAAATCCCTATATTTTCTTTTTTAAGTGGAAAAGCTGTATTTAGAGATTCATAGTATTGAAAGAAAATGGATAGCATCCACTTCAGTGGCATAGAAAAGACTTGGAAATGATCCCAAGTACTTTTTCAAATGTTTCCTTTAGCATTTCTAGGAATACAATGTTTGTTTTTCTGATTTCCGTAGTTAAAATGAGAACTATTAAGAGTTGGAGCCAAGGCTATTTTGATTTTTAGTCAGAATATTAAATCTTTTGAAGCTTTCCTTTTAGTAGTTTACATTTGCTGATTTGTCAACTTACAGAGTGGTAAATGGCACAAATAAGAAATATATCCATTTTCTATCATGTTAAAGTTTGCTTGTGAATGAGCAGAAGGGAAAACAGCTTTGTGGCCTGGGCGAGTTGACAGTGTGAGGAAGACTCTCTCTTCTAAATACTCATGAAGGAGAACATTTTTCAGACCTTCTTTAATAGCAGTAAGCTTGGCTTCCCTGCTTTACCTTGTGTTCAGATTATCTTTACGACTGGAAACACTTTTCCAGGTATACAGTGAGTGTTCTGACCATGAATTTATGCTTCTCTAGTGCAGTATGTGAAGGTTGTTGAGTTTGACCCAGCAGGCAGATACAAGTTTATCATATTCACTGATTAGTCAGCTATTGCTTTTGAAACATCCAGATGATAAAGAGTCTTTGTGCTCTCTACGGGCTGTAGTTTGGTGCAGTTGTTGCATGACTTCTAGCCCCTGGTTTTATAAAACTTGTAGGTGGTTCTGCTTGTCACATGATTGTTTTTCTCAGGTTACAAGCATCTGTTGGTTTTTTATCTCCTGTTACAGGGATTCTTTGCAGAATTGTCTCAGTTTTCCACTGTTCTAAGTATTTAAAAGCTTTGCAAAAGCTTTAAATCACTAAAGTTTGCTTTATGTAGTAATGAAAGAGTGATTTTTCTTTCCATTAATGATGTATTTAAACGTATGTGATACGAAGGGGGGGGTGAAAAAAGCACTACTCATGAAAGTTTAGTGGGCTGACTTGCCTTACCTACACCAAAATTCTTGAAACCTGGCCTTTTGTCCACTGTTCAGTGTTCAGAGTTTTTTTGCCCACAGTCTAAGTTGAGGGGGAAAAAAATGTAGATCCAGTTAATAGGAAATCATGCAGAGCAGTTCCTGATAGTGGCTAAACTGATTATTCAGTGCTGTAAAGTTTTGTTATCAGTTTGTCTGAATGAATTCTGAAATGGTTACAGCTGATCTGCTAAACCCTTCAAGGCTGAAGTAAATTTTATAAATCTCAACATTTCCCAGTCTTTTTGCTCTTTCCCGCCCTCCATCCCGGTCGGAGATGCAGTGTTAAACATCTTCTGTAGTCATTAATTCCAAAGATCTCTAATGGGCATATGCTTTAGAGCACTTCAAAACAAGGGCTAGTTCATGGCTTTTCATCAGTGCAGGCACATTTTGTTTTATCTGTATGTACTAGTCCACCTTGGCCTGAAGGGCAGTGAGCTTGATCAGAGAGGGTATGAGTGTGGTGATGTATCTGCACTACTTGTTCGTACTCTTTTCACTCAGGAGTTGAGGATGGGGACACAATTTGCAAGCAGAAAGCTGTGAACATCTGTGTGTTGGTTTTGAAAGTTGCTGAATTTTGATGCCCTGAAGTAGTTGAGAAGGACAGTTCTCTTGTGTAGGAAGTTAGCTGTGGTCATGAACTAGAAAAGGGAGGGTTGTAGCTGCTGGAAGATGGAAGGTGAATGCACAACTGCCTTTCTGTTCCCTAAAGCTGCAACTCTGCTGTCGTGAACAGCTATTCAGCACCTCTACATCTGGGTCTGGTGGAGCACCAAAGGACGATGACTGTCTTGGAAGGGCTTTCAAAGGTTGAATGTGCATAATCTCCACTGAAGTGGCCCACACCAGATTCAACAAGTAGTTTTTCTCTGTTGAGAGCTTTTTTAAAAAAAAAAAAAAAGAAAAAAAAGAGGGGAAGTTGTCTCTTCTTGAAAGATTGAGCTGTTCTACATCTTGCATTTGTGGCGCATGAATTTTTCTAAAGTTGGAGAAACAAATTAGTTTAAATAAATGTGAAAGCTGTCTCTTCCTTAGATAAAAAATTAGTAAATTGCTATCTGACTTAGAAAAGTATGATCAAAATACTGCATTTAATTTATTCGGGACACCAATATACATATGAGCACCCCTTTGCAGACATTTGTGCATCCATGTCTTGTGTTTGCGTGTGTTGTGCTAAGATGAGTATTTTCACATGTTCATTTTTTGCTGAGTTATGCTGTCTCACAAATTTATTTTGATGAAACAGTAGTATTACACTTTTTTCCTCCATGAGAACAGAGAATTTGAATTTTAACTCAAAACTACTCTGTCATAGCAAAAAAAAAATAAATTTAGGGTTTTGTGTTCTGTGTTATTTCTTCTGAACTTTCTGAGATTTTTTTTTTCAGGTTTTGTGTGTATAAATTGGGAAGAAGTAGGAATGTGTTTTCCAGAAGCTGTTTTTGCTTCTTAATATATGCCATCTTTGTTGCCCTTTTATTGGGTCAATATATACTGTTTAGCTGTGATCTATCGTACCAATACTAGCTGTAATTGAACCTGAGTGATGCATTTGTTGATGTTTGGAACTTCTCCAAACTAGTATGAAATTGCTTGTAAAAACCTCAAGTGAGTTGTCATCTCTGTACTTACTGCCTGGCTTTTGTTAGAGCACCAGCAGTAATAAGGAACGTGAAATTCCATGGGATCAGTGTTGTGACAGAAGTCTTTTATGTATGTCCATGCCTTTGTATAGCAATCACAGGCCAAAACTGCAGCAGTGAAGATTTCTACCTTTCTTAGTGTGCCACAAGAGAGATGGGGACACTTACATGAAACTGAGCTGTACTGATACTCAAATTGGAATTTTAAGGTGGAATCTGAAACTAGAAACATGGTCTTAATACATGCTCACTGTCCAGAACACACAACTTCATCAATTCTGGACATAAGGGGGACAATTAAATTCTTCTCTGCTTTCTATACTGATACTGAATAAGCATTTTCTGTATGCAGTTTTGCTTTTCTTTAAACATTCTTAGTTTGTTAACTGTTATGTAAGAGGTAGTGACCACTGTAGATATAGATGGGTGCAACAAGAAGTAATGGGATGTCCTATGAAACAGGTGGACAAAATCAATCTGTTAGGACTACCTTGAGCTCGTTGGAGTTTTGGTTCTGAGATGTTACCAAATAAAGATACCCATAACAACAAAAGTAAAATTCTTCTCTCTAAACCTATGCAATTGTGATTTTTAAGATGGTGTTTCATCAGCCCAAGAAAGAAAGGTTCCTTAAATAACTCTTGAATAAGTTATTGGCTACTGGTGGTTTTGTGGTTGTTATTCTGGCAAGAAACTTCGAATGACAATGGGGTTCATCACTGCAGGGAGCATCTAGTATTGTTGATGTACTAGGCTTAAGTTCTTTTTGAAGCTTTGCAAAGACATGGAACAATCAATTATAACCAAACCTAGGCTGATTACTTAAGAATTCACAGTAAAGTACTGTTTTGTTCTAGGTAATTTCTTGATGCCATACCTATAGTGAAACCAAAATGGTGGTTAGCATTATTTTCTATTAGACTCTCTTCACAAGCTGAAAGGAAAAGGAGGAGGAAAGGTGATGAAGGCCAGGTTGTATTTTCAAGCTCAGATCTGACTTTACCATCTTACGTGGTTAGTAGTTTGTGTTACGATTTTTGAGTTGATACTGACATTAAGGAGACCTGCTGTCACATACTTCTCTTCCATTCTTAGCCATGTTTTTCTAGCTTTATTTTAGCTGTCTTGAAAGTTAGCACTGAGTAACAACTGTGAAACCAAGATCAACAATAATTGAAACTGCTTACTCCCCGTCTATCTACTACTTCTGAAATGGCATTTGATGTATTCCTATTCTACAGATATTGTAGGAGATTTTGTGCAAGATACAATAACACTTAAAATATAGTTGCCATAAATCCTTTGCTAACTATTTTTTCACAAATACAGCTTTTTTTTTTTTTTTGTCCAAGTTTTGTAAGTAGTAGTCTAGGTCTTCAACCTGAACTGACAAAATACTGTTTTTCAAAGCCAGAAGAAGCTTGGAACTATGTTTTTGACACCATAGCTCTCATCTAGTGCATTTTTTTTAAAAAAAGAGTATGCTGCAGAGAGGCAAAATATACTTTTAAATGGCTGTGTTCTTTTGTTTGTTTTTTACTCAATGTCTTTTTATTTTATATATAATCTGAATTCTCTTTCTGTGGAAATACAATTTTTTAATACTGAACATGTCATATCACTAAATTCTTCATTTGATGCTTAAAATGAAAGACCAGCATGCTTTTAAGAGAGGACTCAAGCACAGGGTACTTTGTCAAGCCTGTGGGTATGGTTCTATCCAGTCTTCTGTAGTGCATTTTTTCCATTTAAGTTAATCCATAAAATTATAGAGGAGCTTCTATGTTGCATAAATTTTGTCAGAGGAATGTCCTCCAGGTTGCAGGACTTCAACATTCAGAAGCTAAAAAATAAAACTAGTACCATGGCTGTGGGTGCAAGAAAAAACAGTGGTAGTTTGTAGATGGACAAGTGCATGATATTTCTTCCTTTGCTGGATTTGTCCCTTTTGTCTTTGCCTCAATACGCTTTTCTTATCACCTTCCACTTTGGTTCTGTTACCTATATTTTGCATCTTAGATGTGCTTCTCCCTGCTGCCTCTGAGCTTTTAATTCAAGTTCAGTCACTCCATTGGTTTTGCCCAGCATTTTTCCTTCCACTGTTGAAAGGTCTTAGCTTTTCCTCTTCTGTGTTTTCAAGGTCTTTTGGTCAATTGCCTGCATCCCTGGTGTTTAAGTTCAGCTATTTGGGTATGATTAGGATGGCCTTAAGAAAAAGAAAGGTGGTCTTTCTAGTTTCTTTAGCATCAGAGAGATGACTGTAACAAGTCCTGCTGTGTTGCCATAGCACTGACTGGAGTATGCTCATTCATCTTATGGGAATGTTGCATGTGTGGTGTAGCAGTGGGATAGTTTAAAATTATTTGTGTATGCAGAACACAGATCGAGTTTATGGGGGAAAAAATAAATGCAATGGCTAACAAGGATTGGTTGAGTTAATGCAAACTTTTCCCCGCCCCACGATCTCTGACATGGCTGCATTTGGAAGGGTTACTTGTGTGGAAGCATGTTCTTGCTCTCAGTGACCCACTGCCAAATATCTACCCTTTTGTGGAAACTTGAAAATACTAATGCTTCCAAGTGGCTAGAAAAAAAGTTGTGGTTTTTTTCTTTTTTTTCCCTAACTGTTCTTGGAAATGGCTGAGCCATTTTTGCTGGCATTGGTATGCAATGCTATCCCTTCCAGCTGCGAAAACGTGCATGTGACTGAGGACCCTCAGCGGCAGAAGGCAAGGTCATGAGTTTGTGCTGATTTGACTTAGTTCTTGATCCATGTGCACCATAACAATATTACCTAATCCCTAATGAGTTCCTGTTATTTGTGAGTCGCAATTTCACCCAGTTCAGTCACAGACTAATTAGAAGAAACATCTAAGTGCTGAATTGTATGTTTTGTGAGTGAATGTTATGTACGCTGTTTTCTCTTTCATATTTCTTTGTATTATGGTAATTACTATAGTATTTCAGTGTTTTATTATCAGTATATGAACTGATGTGACTTAGCCAGTGGCACACATATATTTTCTCCACAAGAGTGGTTGTAGCTTCTGCTGGGAGTCTTATCATACACATGCACAGGAGAAACAGCAGCACAGTACATTTGGCCTTCTATTGAAAAGACTGTTTTGGAAAGCAAAATAAAGTGGGCTTTTAGTTTCTTTGAATGGACATTTTATCATCATGTGTCAGTCTTTAGAAGGTTTTATTCATCCTGTCTTGTGTATGTGAAACTATTTTTTCACGGGGGAATGAACTATGGTTCCAATGAATGTTTCCTACTTCTGGCTGCTGTGAACCCAGTTGTGCACTTTTGTAAAGATTAGGTCTGGGTTTGTCCTGCATAATTCAGAACATGTTTGGAAAGCAGTCTTAGCAGCAGCAGCCTTACTGAGGAGCTACCTTGCAGAATTGCCTTAGTTCAGCATGTAGGGAAGCTACATGTTTTGTCCTTGCTGCTTTTGCATTGTCAAGAGCTGATGGTTTTGAGTCACCTAATTTGTCCTCTAGCAGAGTGGAAAGGGGTTTTCTCACAAATTTGAGAAATGTCACTAAAGAATCAAAACTTCATTGTTACAACTAATTCCCGTGGGTTTTTTTTGTTTGTTTGTTTTTTTTTTTTTTTTTTTTTTTTTTTTTTTCCCTTGCTGACAAGTTTAGCTTTATCTAGTTCTTGTACTGCAAACTTAATTTTCTGGAGCACAAAACCACCTTGTTGCCAATAGTCACCCTAAACATATTGATACTATAGAGCTGTCATTTCACTGTACTATGGCAGCTGATGTCACATGGTCTGATGAGTTAGCCTCACAGCTGATGGCCGATACTGAGAATCTTATAGAGGTAATTGATTTAGATTGACTTGTGGAGGAATCTGCTGATGTAGTTTCTCATCACCCTTAAAATGAGTTCAGGAGATATCCTAAACTTCTGTTACCTATCATAGTGGAACAAAGTGTTTTATGGTAGACAGTGCAGAAAGAGGACAAAGGAAATTTGCCTACTATAGTTAATTTACTCGTTGGTGCCAATAAAGTGGGTAGTTCAATACCATGCTCAGATTTGTCCTGTTTAAGCAGGCAAGCTTATAGTCTTCCTTCACCTCTTCAAGAGCTTCCTCAGAAAACAGGGCTCTATCTTGTGTGATAGCTTGGTGAGAACTGATGTATATAGAGAAGCCATCTTCAGTGTGTTTTTGACAAAGAGAATTAATATCCCTTTGACGCTTTAGCTGTTTTGGTCAAACATCATACCTTTTGTGGCTTGCTGGAAACATTAGTCTTTATATGGATTATCACAGTAGTTACGTGGCTGCTCCTGAGTCTGAGCAAATTAGCCCTTGCATGTGTGTCATATTTGTGTGAGAGGAGAGGCCACGTAGCAGTGTTTCACAAACTTTGGTGCCCTATGTTGTCTTACCTATTGCTTAAGGATGATTAAATGGCTTGCTCTTTTGGGTGGTTTCTTCAGATGGGAGGGATGGGAATTGGAATTTGTCTGAAGACTGATGGGTTTATTATCAGTTGAATTTTAGTACAGGATTTTTGACTCTGTTTTGTTACTGTTTGTTTTCCAGGGATAGTAGTTCTTCTGTAACCTACATCCTTATTTTGCTTTGTCACTAGCTAAAAACTGATGAGAACTGGTTATTTGGGGAAGGGAAGAAACAGGAAGGTTGGTAGAGCGGAAGGCCAGTTGCAGGACTGGGATTCTGAGGTGAAGAAGTGCTTCTCCCATGCTTGAGTTTCCCAGTATAGAGAGAGATGGGAAGATCCTTTGTGCACAAAGTAATGGTTGATACATCTGTTGAATAGTAAATCTGTTATGATTTAGGTTTCTTACAGCTTTGATAAATTTGTACTAAAGAGCATTAAATGGGCTCTGTGTTATTGTTAGAGGTATTAACAGCAAAGTACAAGTTTTGTGGTGTGTGTTGCCCTTTCAAGCTGGTAAGCTGTCTGTCTAGTTCTGTGCTGTAGTGAAGGTTTTTGGATAGTGACTTTTCCAAATAGAGCTAGAACATGGTTATTCATCCTTACACATCTGAATGACTATGATGTATGTTTTTCAGTTACTGTTAGTAATATTAGAATACTAAAGAAACCAGAGGATTAGTATAAATTGTCAAGGTACAGATATGGGAACTGGTGCTGCTGACATTGTTTGGCTACCTTTTTATACTGTCCAGTAAGCAGAAGTGTTTTACTTGCAAGACTCTAGAGTTCAATCTGATTTATAGCAGCACTTCAACAAACAGCATTCTGTAAAAGACATGGTGTCTCCTTGCCCCATTTATAGTATATTCTCAAATATGTGAAGCCTTATTAAATGGCGTCTTTCTTACTACCCTGATGTTTTACCTATGTCTTGCGGATGGTCTTTTGTTAAACGTCAGCAAGGAACACTGCCTACTCCCTTGACTTAATGTGAAAAGGTCTGTACAACAAGTTTTGAGGCAGTTTGTATTTATAACCTTTATACAGAAAGAAGACTACCCTGTGTGTGTCCACTATAAAATTCTAATCTTCCTTGAAACTCTTGACTCTTTGGATGGTCAGACACATTACCAGGTGATAGTTGCTGCATCTGGGCCACTGCAGCAGTTCTCAAGCACATTTTGATGGAGTTATGCCTGCCTTCCCTGCTTAGGAGGCAGTACAGTGTTGTACTGTGCACTTCTGTGGGTGCTGATCAGACATGAGTGTTGAGTTCTGCAGCTGCTGTTCACTTTGTTATTGTGGAGGTGGCCACAAAAATGAAAGCATTGATTCTAGCAGAGATATAGCTGTAGCCACAGCATCTGCAATTGAAATGTGCATCTCAGTGTCTTCCTGCTAGATTGTGGAAAAAAGTCCTGAAGAGGAACTATGTTGCTTTGTGTGTTTTGTTTTTTTTTTTATTTCTTTGCGTAGGGAGGGGGAAGAGTGACAGACAACAGTGTACTGCTGTTTAGGATGGTATCGTTCTAGCCATTGTGCTTTCATGGACCTGGCAGCTAATCTAGCTACTACTGTGTCCTTGAAGGGGAACAGTTGGACAGCAAAGTCTTAAGCTGTTCTAGCATCTTAACATGCCAAAAGGGGCAATCCCATGTTATGTGTTCCCTCCCCAGTTCTGTGGCTTGCAATGTCTTTGGACACCTGTGGCTCTTAGCTGAGTCTGCTCACCCTCACTGGTGATAAGAAGCAGAGCTGCTTCTTCTGGTGACAACAAACTGTTCGATTAGATTAGCTCAGCTCTCTTGGTTAATTGCATCCTTAGAGGGCCTGGAAGGAGTCTTTAAATCTACAGTGTCTCCTTTCCTAAATAGCACTGATTCTTTCCAAGATACTGGATCTACGTAAATAGACTTAAACTTTGTATAGAAAAAGATTTCTGTTTTTGTTCCCCTAGGTCTTGTTCTTTCTCATCATCCTTGTTTATTCTATGATATTTGATTTGGGAATGCAGACAAGGTGCAATTTGAGCATACAAAGAGTAAAAAACCTCTTTAAAAAAGTCTGCTTTTACGTGTGTCTGTTGGTTCTATTCCGACTAATGTTCTGGGTCATGAGATTTTACTACTCAAAGGAGATGATCCAGTGTAGCTTCCAGATCCTCACTTTAGTCCTCATTTATTGGCAGGCAAGCAACATTACTCAATTGTCACTTGCTTCAAGTCTTCCTTCCAGGCTTTTTCGTCAAATCCAAAGTTTTTCCAAATAAAAAGTAAACTGTGATGTACTCTTGCAAATACTGAGTAGCATCTTTTTTCCTGTTTTTTTTTTCCTGATGTATGTGTTGTGTTAGACAAGTAGGTCAAGGACTTTTCAAATGTTCAACTGCTGTTGAAAATGCTAAATGTTTCCTTAGCCCATCTCCAAGATGGCTCAGGACTTTGGCAGATTTTTTCAAAATTTTCATCAACAGCTGGACATTTACCCAGTAATGGTCCAGAGGTTATGGTGAGCCTGTATGAGGAACTCCAGAGGATACTCCGTGTTCTGTTGTTAATTACTAAAACAGCAACAAAAAAATTGGTTTTGTAAATTGATTAGTTATTAAGATCTGTTTTCCTTAAAATCATATTTGCTGAGCAAGCAGCTTAAACCTCCTTCCCAGGTTTCTTAGAGACCATCAAAATGCATGGGGAAAAACTGTTGCTGCCCAAAATTTTGATGGGAGTAAAGGACATTAGTGTTGTTTTATTAAGCAAATAAACTCTGTATACTGAATGTATGTCTGACTGCCGTTTCCTATTTGAAACCAATTGTTTCTTGAGTTAGTAAAAATTCAGAATACAAGGAAGAGTCCCCAAAAACCTTTTTAAAGTAAAATATTTTTAATAGAAACAGGACAGTCAAAATAAACTGGATACTATGAGAATTAATGCAACATTTATCTAAGAAGCTGGAAGTTTGATTACAAGTATTTCCTGAGTTAGGTCTGTTGCAGAAATGATTAAGCCACTCTTCAGCATAAGTTTGCACTTGCTCACTGCAGACCCTTTTTACGTGTATTCTTGATTTCCAACCCCTGTCCCGTTGAACAGGGGTACTTCAGTGTAGATAGGTCATTAGACTGATACTGTGTTGGAGGAAGAGTGTGTTTAGTTGTTGCATTTTATTTACAGGGCATAAAGAATGCTTGTAAAAGCTTTGTCTTACAGTTAAGCAAAAATGAGGCATGTGCTAATTTCATATGTCTCTTATGATTAGGCTACTACAATTTTTTATTCAGTGATTTTTTCTAGGTCTATTTAATTTAAAGATTTTAATGTAATAGATTCATTAAGAAGTTCAGAGGCATGACTTTGAACAGACCGAGTCTTGGCTTTCTGCATGCACGGTGAATTAGTGTTGAAATACATCTGTATTTTGAGGTTGTGAATTATGTGAACTAGTTTGTGTTAGTATAAAAGATACATTACACTTAGGCTTTTGTGATATAGGAAATTGAGTAGTGTGTAAATGGCACTTAATCTGCTTTATGGAGTTCCTTAAGTACTTCATGAAGCTGTGTTCCTCAGAGGAACAGTGACTAATCTGTTACCACAATCTACAGTTAATTCTGTTTAAGCACTTCTGTTGACAGATACATTCCATGAAAACAAGAACAGAGATTTCCTTTGAAGAATAGTCTAGAAACTTAAATATTAACTCCTTTTAAAAAACAGGGAGCTGGGGTGGTGGTGTGTAACTATGCTAATGTCCTTGTTTACTGCTCTCAGTTTAATATACTAGAATATCCTTGTCTTTATCTCAAATATGAAATGAAATAAGGTATTTCTTTTACATAGTAATGCTCTTGAGGGCTTAGAAGCACCAGAGAGTGCTGGTTTGACAGTAATGCCATGCTGTCTTTAGTCATTTTTCAAAGGTATTTTATCTGTAGAATTGGGAGGGGATTTAATTTTTTCTTTTGTAAGCACTATACTATATCAATACTTGTTGCTGTCTTGTCAAAAGCTTGGTGTGTAATGGTCTTGGGATATTTTCTAGTATTTCACATTAACTTAGATACCAGAACTAAAATGTGTGGATCATTAGTCAGTGGAATCTGGTATAAGTACTCTTTGGATATTAGCATTTTTCAAATATGTATCAGCCTGATTGGACATGATTATCCATAGATATGGGCATAATGATCTTCACATGCGCCTATACAATTTGGTGACTGGGAGAATAACAAAAAAAATTGATGGGTTTTTCATTGTCCTTCCCCCAGCCATGAGTACAGATTTCTTGTATGGCATGCCAACGGAATGACGAAGTCTGACCAATACTTCAAAATCTATTTGACATTTAAAAGAATTTAAAGGAATATATAACATTTTGGGACAAATAATCATTCTGTTTTCTGTGCTGTCTGTTATTCCGAAACCACCAGGTTCTCTTTTCCTAACTTTATTTTTAATTTTATAAATAAATGATAGTCCAGTGTTAACTCTTCTACTGTTCTGATGCCTGTGATGCCCTTTTAAACTAGTGGAGAAAATAGTCTTTCCAAAGTAAATTTGTTAAATAGTGTGTAAATTCTGGTAGTATCTTTGACTTTATTTATAAATATTTCAGTAGCCTTAAGTGCTTTTTCTATGTTATGTAAAATGCAGTGTCTAACTGATGAAGTTTTGCTGTGCAAAGTGATCTGTGAAATGCATTAGCAGCACTCAGTATCTGTTTAAATAATAGGTTTGTGAGAAGAATAGTGTAACACCACATAAATGTTTTCAGTTGCTGCACATCTTGCATATACTGATATTCTGTCAAAATTTTAGGTTCTCTGTTTTTCTAATTATTGGAAGTGCGCCAGAATTTCTGGGATGTTTGTGTCTAGAGAGAGTACAATGGTATAAAAGGTTACTTCTACTGGGGAAAAACGGATCTGAAGAGCTTCTGTGTGTTCTGTTTCCGTAATCTGCTTTAGTGAATCCAAGAGCCCTGTTAGAACTCAACAGCTACTGCTTATTTTGGAATATAAATTGTGTCTATTTAAATAGTTTTCTGTGGATGTATGCAGAATGCAGAATTCTCGGTCTTGTCTTCAAGCTGCCTAACTATGAGGTGTCCTGGGACTTTTCAGGTTGAGAGAGGTTTGCGTACAGCTTGTGGAATTTTCTGCTTTGTTAAAGCATTGCTGAGGTTTTGTCAAGATGTAGAGCAGAAGGGATGTTCTTAAATTTTACACATAAAAGCATGTATACCACACACCATCCCCATGATTTACACTTTCTGGGACCAAAGCCACTTGAGTCCTTGTGCACATTGGAGTGAAAGCAACAGCCCTCGATCTCTAAGTTCAAATACGGTTTTGGTGGTCTTACCAGTCCTAATTTGATGCAGATTTTGCTTGTTGAAGGCATTAAATTTTGAAGTAGCCTTTTGGCTTTTGTTGGGTTTCATCTTGTCTAGCTTACAGAGGTGGTGGACGGGGCAGCGGTTCTTCTTCTAACAGAACTTGCTTACAGCACTTGCTTCAACTCAGTCTGAATTAACATTAGTGCTACTAACCAGTCTACAGTTGATGCCATGTATCAAAACGGGATAGCAGAGTAGGGGGAAAATCCCGTATAACTTGGCTTTTGTTTCTTTGTCCCTTCAGTTTCGCCTACCGTCAGTTGTCTTGATTCATATGTTCCCTTTGGGAGATTAAGAAGTAATTTCTAATGGGAATGTTGAAGCCATTTAGAATTCTAATTACAGGTTTCTTGCTTAATAGCATATCTTGTTAAGTTCTGATTTCTTCAATCACCTGTGAAGTTTTAATTTGTAATTTTAAATAATAATTTTAAAGCTTTATGTAGTTCAGAAGAAAACTGCTGGGCACTCTAGGGCTGTTGGATTGGAGCTTTAGGTGTGTGTGCCATCTCTGCTGTGACTGCAGGAGTTGGAAATGGAGGAGATTAAGTCCTTGGTATAGAGAGGGTTTTTTTTTTCAAGAGTATTTAGTTCTGTAAGCCTCTGAAGAACATATACTTGCAGTTTCTTATGTGAGGTCAAATTCTTTGAACTTTTATGATGTGGATCACTAGGATGTACTCTATCCAGGTTACCTCCTTCACAGAGCAGTTATAAGGTTCATCCTCCCCATTCATGATACTCTCTTGCACCTGTGTTTGTGACCTGTCCCTTGTTTGATACAAATTTACCTGCTTTTTTTTTTATTTTTTGAAAACAAATAGTTCAAATTGTTTCCTTCTTGCTTTTGTCATATAAGCTGCTTTCATTTTTCTCACATTCCACTACTAAGGTGATGCTAGGTTTGTAAAGCAGCCAACTCTTCTGACGCTTGTGGGTTTAATTTTGTTGCTTCAACCATTTACGAAGTGCTGTTTGCAGGTTTTAGTTACTGCAGTGTTGCATGGGGTGATTTGCATAGAAACTTAGCAATACATTCAATTTTTAAAAATAAAAGCACCAGTACTGATCTTAAAACACTACAGAAACTTTACATCTGTTGAACAAAAGCAAATTTTGAAGTTGGGAGTGTAAGTTGCTAGATAGCAGTAATGATACTCATAAATTGCAAACTGATTGTAAATGATATCTAACTTCTAAAGTCAAGTGTTTCTACTCTGCAAAGGTATAATGAAATGGAGAATACAGTGTACTTTTTTTTTTCCCAAGTTGCAATCTAAATTAACTGTGTGAACTGCTTCGATGTTTTCCAGACTATATTTTGTAAGAAGATGAAGAACAGAAAGCAATGTATTCAAGACACTGAGGGTCAGAAGCATGAAGGCATGGAAGGTAAAGTCTGTGTATGTGAAAATATTGAAGTACGTCATTCAGGTTCAAGCTGTGAAGGTCAGATTTTACATTTGCACTCTAAATTAGTATACTGCTTGTTTCAAAAGAAGTTGTATAAACATAAACACTATCCCATAACACTTTCTGTTGGCCTGTGGCATCCCCAAATAATTTCCTGTCTCTTCTCTTTTTTATTTGTTGAATACTAGTAGCAAAGCAAAAACGGTGATAGCAATTGTTATTCAGAGAAAATAATTTTGAGAAAAATTCCTTGAAGAGGAGTTCATGCATTTTTGTATTCTGGAAGCACTTTGTAACTTTGACAAAATCAGATGCATTTTTTATTTAATGTGCATTAGGTAATGTGATTAGGTAAATATTTGAGGATATTCAGATTAAAATAGTTCTAAGACAGGAAAGCTAAAATAAAGGTAGACTATGTGTATATAAGATAATGAATACAGAATATAAGATAATGAATATAGAATATGCTGGTCTAATTTATATAATGAGAGAGTGCAAACACAGAAGGATAAAAAATGCAGGAGAATACTGTCTGGGTGACTACATCTAGGCCAATAGGAAACACTGTGATGCTTTCTGTATTGAAATAGCACTGGAGCTTTAACAGCAAATACTAGTACAGTAGTCTGCAAAATAGATGGTGTAGTTTTTTCACACGAAATACATTCTTTCAGCTACTCCTCTGGCCAGCTTCTTTGCTGCATTAGACCTGAAAACTTGACTTGGTTGTAACTACAGAAAACTTGTATCTTCTTGTTCCTTTATTATTCAAATCTTGAAGGACTTTGTTTCAAAAACTGTCAAAAATTCTAAGTGTTAACATTAATAATACCAGGTGAAGAAAATGAAGACAGCTGTTCCTGTTCTACTTTGTTGTATGATGACAACACGTGCCCCATCTGTCTGAACTACCTTCTAGAACATGAGGCTGGTTTTCCTGAGAACTGCAGTCATACCTTTTGCATGACTTGTATTCTTAAATGGGCTGAGGTAAGACTGAGCACCAAGGTCTATGTTTATTTTTCAGTGAAATCTATTACATCTAATACCTACAGATATTTTTCAAAAAAAGTTACAGCTTCTGACTTTGCACAGAAGTTTTTCAATGACCAATTTATAAATAGATCTTAGAAAGCTTTCTCCTTAGTGCAATGAAGTGTTTTCTTTCACTAGACAGTCTGACTTATTAATGATTACTAGAGATTAGGGATCACTAAACTGGTATTGGCTGTTTGGAAGATCAGACAGTATTATGTGCATGCTGTAATATTGCAGTATCATTAGCCTAATCTTTCTTTGTGTTATCCCTTATGCTTTTTGTCACAGTGTCAACTCTTAGGTGGAACCAATGTGTTCATGTTAGTCTACAAAATCTGTCTGATAAAACCTTAGTTTTCTAACAGTAAAGATAATTCAGCTAAAAGGTTTAGTGCTGTTCTGAATTTTTTTAAAAAAAAGTTCTAATTATGGCTGCTGTTTGTTCTGTGTTTATAGCTGTTGATAGTCCTGAAACCTTAAAGAAACATGACTTACTGAACAAGTCCTTGATGATCTTGCTCTGTTTAGTCCCTATTCCCTCACATACGTCATGCAATCATTACATTGAGTCTGGTGTTTTTACCATTCATGTTACTTTTTAAGTTGTCAGTACAAAACACCAAGTTAATACTGCTTTGTCCTGGAAAGGGGATTGTTGCTTTTTGTTCTGCTTTTGTGCACTTGAATTGGTTGCTCATTTTAGTAGAGACCACTGCTTGGTTTCTTTGCAGTATCTTTCTTTTGAAGGAAATGATTATTTTGGTTGCAGTATATCTTTTAGAAGGTTGGTATCACTTGTATGTATATATGCACTATGGTTATTTATGGTGGGGGTTTTTTTTACTTGCTGTATTTTTAACCTTAATTTTTGTTATTTATTACTGAAGGCGGACAGTATAACAAGTAATTTTTAAAAGAATTTATATGAACTTCAGAGTATTAAAAAAACGTTATTATATGAAACTTGCTTTTGATTCACAAATCAGATTATTAAGTTTCCTGTTGATGTATTTTGCAGTTGATTCATATATTTATAAGGCAACAGGAAATTCTCATCCGCAATTTTACCCTGACTTTCTTAGCTTGTTGCTGTAATGACAACTGAAAGGCACTGAATAGTGGCATGCACGGGGAAGCAGTATCGTGTATGGACAACTTGCTGCTGGATTTGACTTTGTTCACGTTGTCATTAAACCCAGTGAGGAAGATAAATCTTGTTCTGAAGATGCAAATGAACAATAGGGTGTCAGTTTTATTTTTTGTGGCCCAAAGCACAGTCCAAATAGAGTAAAAGCAACTTCTCTTAAAGAGTTGACAGGTAAAGTGATGCCATAAAAATTGTGTGGGGGTGTTTTTATATCCACTTAAGGCTGCTGCTGCTCATCATCAGTGACATTTGATAGGTAAAACCAGCCAGGCTTTCTTTTCTGGGGTTACATGACAGTTCAGCGTGTGGAGTTCATGCAACCGCATTGTCTAATCTGGTAGCTTTAATTAAAAGAAGCCTTGAAAACTGGATGACAGATGTTCTGAAACTTTAGCTGTGAGAAACAGATGATGTTTTATAGATGGGAATGATAGAAACATAAGCATGTGGCCCTTTAAAACATGCTGATGCTATGTGCTTTTTGTCTGCTATTAATATGTAGTAACTGAATGTTCGTGTTCTTTTTTGAGTAGTGTTGCGTAAGGTTTAGCTTTCTCTGGTGGTTCTTGGTTCATCATAACTAGACAGTTGTCAAGTAGTCATATTTAAGCCACTCTGAGTAATAAAGATAATTTTTAATTTTGTTAAAAAAATATGTTATAAAATTCTACTTAAAGATTGTATTTTTATTGGTTATAAATAAATTGGTTTTAGAAACACTGTTTTCCAGTTTAGGCGCTGGAGGATTAGAAAATTTAGAATAAGATTATTGAATGAAATCTTGGAGAAAAAAAAGGCTAGCATTCACGCTGCTCAGTGTGCTCTTTTGTGTATTTGCAGTTGTGCTCCATACACTTAAAGGCTGTGCTCAAGTTAGGTGTTTTCTTTATTTTTCTGTGTTGCATCTGGACTTCAAAATATAAGAGGAAGAAGCTACTTTTTTGAACTGTTGTTTTCTAATTGTACATAATCATCATCCTTCTGAGAGTTTATGGCTTTTGTATGTAACTGTGTAGACTCTAATCAAAACCAGGGGTAGTTTAGACAGATGGTAAGAGTTTGTTTACTGTTCTGCTCCCTCTTCAATCTATGGGAGATTTTCCACATTGCAACTCCAATCAAGTGTCCTGTACCAACATATCTTCTGTCTGCTAGCAGCATCCATAACACTTGGAAAATCTTGCTTTTTATGAAGTGAGAGAGACAATGCAGATACATGTGCCCTTAAAAGCAGTATATAAAAATTACCTTTATTCCCTGTTGCATTTAAAAAAGGATAGAAAATTTGCCACGGAACAAGTCTAATATGTTGGATCCTGATGGCTAAATCTGAGCATTTTGTTTCAGGATTAAGTAGCATTACAGTTGAGTCAGTGCTGTGTTTTCTATTTGAGGAAAGGTGTCTAACTGCTAAAAGAAAAGTGAAGGGCAGACCAAGAATCCCCAGTAAGAAACTAGTCTTCAGATTAACTTTTAAAAATGTCTCTTGATTTGCTCTGCTCTCTTTGTCTGTGTTCACTGTAGTTAATTGTGGCAGCTGAGAGTACTGTGCTAAATTCAATTGCCTCTACTATTAAAATCTCCTTTACTATTTGACTGTCATCTTTTGTGCCTTTGGCCACACTAACCGGTGCTCTCCCAAGCACTGCTGGGCAGCACTGGGCTGGCAGACTGCTGGGGGCTGTTTTCAGTAGACATGCGAAGATGAACATAAATCTCCCTCAATGTGTGCCAACTGTCAACTACTTCTGTAAACGGTCATGATGTAATCTAGTAATAAGTACTTTCAAGCTCGAGGCTTTGTATTTCAGTGAGGCTATGTTGGAAGAACATATAAAGTAAAAGGCACTGAATCTGGCCTTGAGGTTATTGGACAAACCCTTCCATGGGAATGTGGAAGGACAGTGTAAATGAAGGGTTACTTTCAGTATAAAGAATATGTACATGGTAACATTATTCCACCCACATACCAGAGGGAGCTTGCCGTATGTAAAAAAAAGGGAAAGAGGGGGAACCAGCAACAAAAATCCCTCATCTAGAGTCTTTGAACACCATTGACACTGTTGTATTACACCAAGGGAAGTAATTACATTAATGGGTTTCTCTTGTCTGTAATACCACAAGTAGATTAAAACTACTTGCGTCAAAACTGAACTTTTTATTTTTTTCTTGCTGAATTTGTATTTCACTTAGTAAGCACATATGTTCTAATATTTATTAATTGGTTCTGATAGAATTTAAGTAAAGCTAATGCAAAAGGAAGTTAGTTAGGCATCTATGGCAAACACAAAGTCTCCAAAACTACCTCATCTAAGAAAACCACTTTAGCAGCAATAGTATCTTGCCAGTATGCATTAAAGGAAAGCTACTTTTTCTGTGTATGTATTCTATATAAAGAAAGTAATCTTAATGCAGAGACAATAAGCATTTACTGTAGGCTTTTTAACTTCCCGTCTGTTCTTCACAGTGTTAAAAAACATGCTGGAGATTTCTATCCTTGATCTTCTATTAATTCCTCCTGTGAGCCATCATGAGAGAAGAGTGTTTAAGGTTCACTGTGTTGTCTGCATTATTACAGTGTTTGTGTAAGAGACATTGATTTCAGTGACCCACACCCACCAAGCTTATTTCTCTCATGCTCTGACCCTCATTAATTTTTCCTCATCTGGAGGATGTGACAATGGAGTATGTACAATTGCAAATTCTCTGAAGCACTGGGGCCTTTTCAGGTAGGCCCTGCACAGTGTCAGTGGTTGACTAAATAAAACTAAGCAGTTGGCACAAAGGGCTGTCTTGCATTAAGTTTCTAGCTGGTGTTCCTAGTTGTTCTGTTCTTAGACTTCAATGTTCTGTTCTTAGAGTAGTCGTTGCCTTTGTGCTAGTACATGGTTTGGGTTGTTGATGATGTGGAGTATACTACTGCACATGTATATTCTTCCAAGGGTAAGGAGAGTTACCTGTATGATAACTGAATCTGATTCCTTCTGGCCTAGAGGATATAGGAAGGAAAGAACTTATGTAGCAATGAGCTTCACAGCAGTACACAGCACTGTGGGCAAGATTAAGACTACATTAATGAACCAAAAGAAACACAACCTAAAAACTCCAAAAATAGCAGTGGAAAAAACCTTATTGTTCAACTGTATACAAAGCGATATATGCATGGAGTGCATCTGAGAACTGATGTACAGAAAGACTATATTAATCAAATTCTTTCAGTACAAAAATCTGTGTGCGAGTTTTTTAGTTTGGCTTCAGTTCTTTCAATAGCATCAGTGGGTCAATACAATGACATGTAACTTGTCAACATTTTGTGACAGTTTTGAATTGGAACTTAGGAACTAGCCAACTGCATGGTAGAGAGAAGAGAGCTGTTTAAACTTGTAACTAGGTAGTCTGCTAATTAGGTGTTAAGACAGGAATCACTGTCCTTAAGCACTCTCTATCCTTACTATCCATGAATATTTCCCCCCCAAAAAAAGCTCTTATCAGAAACAGTGCTTTCCTAAGCATAACTACAAAACCTTTAAATGTACTTTCTTTTTTAAAGTAGACTGAAAAACAGTAGTGTTGAGTTTTTGCATGCTTCTAGAAAACAGTGCATTTTCTTATGTCTTCCTCTTTTTCTTTCATCACAATGCAGAGAGGTGCTTGTCACTGTATGTGGTGTAGTGGTCTCCTTTTTTTATTGAAGTTGGAGGTGGAATTGTGGGCTTCTTACTCTTTACAAGGTGGAGTGAAATATACAGACATTGCTTTTACAATCTAAACCTCATCTTTAAGCCTGAATTTAGTTACAAGAATCTGGTATTGTTTGTGTTGTTTAACAGGTTGTCTAATAAAAAAAGCAGTAAGAGTGGTTCTTTTTGGATCAGCTATTCAGTACAGTCGTTGAAGACCAGATTCTATTATGGGCCACTTGAAGAAAACAAAAATTATGGGGAGAGATTTACTGTAGCAACTTGAATTCCATACTCTGATCATTTTACCTCATAACATGAAACTTGATGAGATGGGTATATCTGCCAAAGTTATTAGATAAATACGTTTTGGAGTTAGCTTGCACCTATTTGCATAGCTTCCTGAAAATTCCCAGGTGGAAGTAGGCCTTTTGCCTGCTTCACTTTGTTCAAATACTGTTTGAAGTGATGCAGTTAAAATATGAGACAATTACTCCTTGAGTTTTAGAGATAATGGTTTTGGTGTGCTGTAGCAGTTACAGGAACACTGAAATTATGCCTGTGGAGCTAAAGCAACATTTTTCTAGAGGGCCATAAAACCCAAATAAAATACTAGGAAATTTTTTTTTTTGAAAACTTAAAAACAGACACACACATGCTCATGGATAGCTTTTCTGGGCTTGCAGATTTCTGTGAATGCTTACATGCTTTACAAAGTGTGTTCTCCAGGTATCACAGGTGAAATCACTAAGGAGTTACCAGTTTTAATGTGAAAATTCTGTGTAGTTTCATATGGAGAGCAAACAAGGACATATTGAAGTGTTCTGAGCTACTAGTCTGTTTGTTTTTTTTGGTTTTTTTTCCAAGAAAAGAATGGTTGGGAAGAAAAGCAAAGCAAGTGTCGAATACCAGCTGTGAAGTTCTGAAGATATTGATGATTACCTTAAATAGTACATGTTCTGATTTTTTAAACTATGTTAAAGATACTGTATGAAGCTATGGTTCTTCTAAGGTTGACACATTTCCCATCCCTTCTCCCTTCTGCACAACAAAGGTGATAGCTGCTCCTTGGTCTTATTTCATCTCAGTGGTTTTTTTCCTTGTTTTAAATATTTTTCCACAAAAAGGGCAGTGTATACTCCAGTGTTACATATGATGCTACCTGAACAGAAGCCTCAGAAAGAGAGGAATTGCAGGCTTGCCTTTGAAAGAAGACTCAACATCTTTGTTACTGAACCAGGTTCTCAAAAAATGAGAGATGAGTAAAAGGCATCACTCGTGATTGCTTCTTGTCACAAATATAGTCAACTTTTTATCTTTTTCTGTAGTAGTATAAATCTATGTTGCTGTTGGGAAAAGGGACAGGGGAAGTTTAGTTCATTTTTTGTTTGGTTAGGTGTTTTGTTTTCATTTAAGTCTTGTTTTCATATGTTAGCAGACGATGAGAACTAGTGCCTATTAGGCAGAAGTAATCTCTGGTTTTCTGTGGGGAACCTAACAGTTGTACTCCACTGGGAGGCCTGGGGGTGTACATACGAGTGACGTGAGTTTACTGGAATCTCCCTTGTGATATTGTTGCGAACGTACTGATAGCACTGTGAATTTATAGATAATGCTAAGGCTACAAGAAGCAACTGAGTAGGAGTGGAAAGAGTATCTGCTCTTTCTGAATATATCCGAACCTAATAGTAGCTTTCAACTCTTCCATAATGTTTGCCTCCCTTTCCACTACTATATAACTGTATTTAGTGTTAAACATCTGTCCTGAAGAACTGAATATTGAACGTTTTTCAGGTGGGGCAAAAGTACTTATGATTTGAATTGCTGCTATTAACACTTAGTATTCTATGATACTTCATGGCAATGAAGAAACCTAAATTACTGTGACTTAAACTTGGGAGGATAACTTGACATTCATGTATAAATTTAGTGTAGAAAGTGATTATATTCTTGGATAAACTTTTCAGCTAAGGTAAATCCTGAAATGAGAATGAAAGTGGCTAAGCAAATAGAAACTTCCTCCTACCTATCTTTTGCAGTCTGGTATATCTAAGAATCAAAGTATGTACCTTGAAGTTTGCAGCTGATGCAGCAGCTACAATGCATTGCATGTTATCATATATCCCGATTGAACAATGTACTGCTGTGTTACTGTGAGTGAGCTTTACCTTGACTACAGGACAAAACCTGTCTTCATGATCTGAGCCCTTAGGAAACTGGCTTAATAACCCAATGTGCTTTTATTAACCAGAGAGCAGAGAGCAATGGTATCCCTCAAAAGGGAAAGCTTTTAGATAGGATAAAATACCAGAGTGTCAAAAGAGTAGGTAATGCCTTTAACTTATGTTCTTGTTCAGCAGCTTGTTCAGGAAACTACTCCTGGGTTGTTCTTTGTTTTTTGTGTTGTCTACTTCAGTTGAAATCAGAAGCTCAGAAACTTTGTGAATGCTTGATGTTTGAGGGCTGGTAGGTTAAAAAGAAGTTGAGCATTCTTTGAAATTGAGAAAAAGACCCAGAATTAACTGGAAAATTAGAAGACCTGATATAAAGACAAGACTAAAGTTCACCACTGTATTTCAGAGCAGAATTCATTTGCAGGTTTCTCATAGCTGCGTGTGCAATGCTAATACTGCATCTTGCTTTCATAAATAAAAATACCGTGATAGCATTCTGAAGTGCAGATGTGTGCCTGTTAAGGGCATACAATTCATATAGTGATTCTTGTTTAGTGAGTGAATTAGGGCTGGAGGCTGGCTATGTGTTTTGCTTGCTTGCTTTGTTTCAGAAGTATTTTGAACTGAGCCTCTGAAGGTCAGTAGAATTAAGGAGGCAGGGTGGTAATAATGACAAAAAAAACCCTAACAAAGAACCACCTCCCCACCTAACACGTCTGGAATTAAAATAATAAACAGTTCTCTTGGGGGAAAAACTAATACCCATTATGGGTTTTTCTGAAGTCTGATTCACTACATGATCCAGTTGGGTGGAGCTTCACTTGAGGCTTCCCTATTCGGTGGTTAATAATGTTTTATTGTTCTCTGTGTTTGTGTGTTTTATCTGATGTAGTGGGCCTCAATAAGAGGGCATTTAGGTGATAAGGGAAAAACAATAAATGTCTGCTTCCAGGGCAAAGTAGCCTTCAGTTCCCTTCTTGTGCAAAATTATTTGTAAAACTTTAGCTTTACGCATGGGATCTTAAAACATGGGATCTGTTGTCTCAGCTGACTGCAAAAAAAGAGGTATGGTATAGTCCAATAGATGAAAGGTGTTACCCTGTTTGCTTTTAGCCTTAGTAGTTTTAATGTTTTGAGGGATACAAAACACACTTTCTGTTGAAAACAAAATTTAAGAAAAGCGGACATTTGCTATTGTCATGCTTTTCAGTGTGTTACTAACATTAATCTTGAATGCAAAGCACTGTACCAGGTAAGAAAAAATTAACTCTATCCCAGCCAAGATTATGACCTGTTATACAATCAGTTATGTAAAAGGCATTAAAAAAAAATGAAAAAATGTAGGTAACTTGACACAAAATGCTTTCCTTCTTTTGTACGCAACTTCAGAATTACTTCCTTATTTCCTTTAGGTTTTTCCCCAAGGAGCAATCTGCTTATATGAAACAAAATGCAGAGTGTGTGGATAATGTGTCCAAATGCATTCTTAATGTGAACAAGTTGTGATTTTTGTGTGCTTCTGTAAGCTACTAAAATAGAAAATATAAGTGTAGAAAACTAAGACTTTTCTTAGTTCATTACAAATTTTGTAATAAAAATAATTTTTCAGACACAGGCTTCATGTCCTATCGATCGCAGACCATTTCAAGCAGTGTGCAGGCTGAACGCATTAGACCAGCAGATAAAGGTACATTCCAGACTTATTTTATTACGAATCTTCAGTCGTAGGAACATCCAAATTATACTGCAGCCTTTTATTCATATGTTTTGTGTTAAATAGGCTTTCCTAACAAAATAATTATCGCTTTAATCTTACATATTTGAAACTAGAACTATTCTTAATTATTTTTTCAAAGCAAGTATTTACAGTAGTAATAGTAATCATAAAGATGCTGTTGCTCATTTCTGGTATCTTAGAGCCTTCCTGATATAGCCAACAATACAAGTATAGTAACTNCATTAGCTGAGGTAAATTTTCTGTGTTCACAGCCTCCAATTTCCAGACAAAACCACATGAAGGCTAGGGGAATCAATTAATGCTGAACCTTGTTCAATCTAAATATCTGGGGTTTTTTTCAGTTCTCAATTCTTCTGAATAAAATTTATATGGAGAGTAGTCTATCAAGTAGCAAAATCAAACTTCTGATAGATGATCTTGAAAATGTATATAGAAAGACGCTGATAGTTGTGTGTACAACTTAGAAATTTTGTGGTGAAATTATGGTTACATGTCGTTCATAAGCTGCTGGTTTTGCATTTTGTGATGTTTAGAAAACAGGCTCCTAATGCCCTTTTCTTGTGCTTCTCAAGACTCATGTAGTCACCTGCAAAGGAGCCATACTGGCAACCAGAGATGCTTCCTTCTAATAGAAAACCATGCTTGCATAGTTTATCTTCTTTATTTCTAAAGAATCAAGGAAGCAGCTGAAATAGGTTAAACTGAAATTTACATTTGGAAGAGTATAAAGGCTGTATCAAAACGTAGTTTGAAAGGTTCTCTGTTTGTAGAACTGCAGTGTAAACACTGGCAGAGAACAAGGGTCTTGCTCTGAAAAAGAGCTACTGGAGCAGTAGAGATAGATAGAATGTGTACCAAGAAATGCAGAAAGTGGTCAGCATCATCAATGCTGCTATCAGGAGCTTTCCCTTTGTGATATTCAGAATTAGAATGCTAATAACAAGGAGTTGCCTAAAAAGCCATGTTTTGGGAATTAAAAAGTATCGAATGCGAACAATTGCCATGTAGCCATTGAAGTAACTCTATGGTGTGAAATGAAAATTGTATTGCTTTCTTAGAATTTTTAAGAAGTGGGGAAAAAACTCAATGCTGTATAAAAGCCATAAGTCATTTTACTCTAGAGGAAAAATTGATGTATTTTAATTACAAGAAAGCATGTGAAGTTGAGTGGTAATTCAGTTTTCCCAGCCTGAACCTTGTGTATTCTGAACAACCAACTCCATTAAAAAAACCGTCACTTGCAGATTCTCAGTGAAAGATAATGCATTGCTTTGGGATATTTGTCATGGTAGTCTGAATGGATTTTTTTTGGTCTTGTGAAATTAGTATGCATCTCAGGCATTGCCAGTAATGTATCAAGATGTAGGGTTTGTTCCATTTCCTGCAAAAGAAATGGAAAAAAAAAAAAATCTCCAAACATTGAAATGAAAATAGTAAGATTTGAAGTGGTTTCTAATCCTTCTGTTTGAACGAACTTCCTGTGTAGACCTGATGAGTCTTTGAATGAATTTAAAGCCCATGTGTATGAGATTTTTAGATTGTATTGACTTCATTTTTACAATACAGGTTCAGATTAAAAAACAGCAAAGGAGGAAGGAAGATGAAGAAAAAACTTGTGCCTGCAATACAGAAACTTACCTCCATGAGAAGATGAGAAGTTTTTTGAGGTTGGTGGTCTATGTAATTTCAAGCATTTGAAGTGGAATATTCAAAAAGTATAAAATAAACTGTTACAAAATGTACAGACTCAAACTGTTTTAAAATTGCTTAATTTTCATCAGTAGTAGTTTAGCTTTACTTTTATCATAGCTGTAATTCCCGTTTGAGTACTTACAATAGCAAGCAACAAGTGAAGGGCAATATATTTCTTGGATTGAGCTCTGTGAAAGTTGCATTTTTCAAGCAGTTTTGACAAGTTTCATATTAATTT
Organism: Formicarius rufipectus; assembly: GCA_013399695.1. NCBI lineage: Eukaryota > Metazoa > Chordata > Aves > Passeriformes > Formicariidae > Formicarius > Formicarius rufipectus. The sequence goes on along the minus strand of VXAU01004176.1, from coordinate 586,427 downwards.
GAAAGAGTATTTTTATGGCTAGATCACATTTTAACAATATAAATATTTTTCTTTGATTATTTAAACAAACATCCATTTTGCTTGCATATTATAAGCATTGCTGGTGTTATTCTGCTATAAAACAGTTGTAGTCAAGAACTAATTTTATTCTAGTGAGTTTGAGAGTGAACAGTGAATATAACACCTCTGTTTTAAGAAACCTTATCTTGTCACATTTGCTGCATTGTATAAGGGGAAGGTCAGGATTACACAGGTGGATTTCATGAAATAGTGCTGATCTAAAGTCAATCCTTAATGGAATGCATGAAATATACAGAGTTCTGGAGATTTGATGTGAAGCAGACTTGACTACAGAAAAGATAACTGGAGGTAAATTGCCTTTTCTGGCTCTTACAAGAAAATAAGTAAGACTTACCACTATGAATTACTATTGATTTTTATATTCTTAATTGTATGGAAGCAGGTTATAACATGTTTCACATGTTGCCATGATATCAAGCAAAACTGAGCATTCCAGTTTAATACACAATACTAACTTTTGTTTAAATGGGTTTTCAGGATTTTTTAATATCTGTAAGCTTTTTGAGACACTGTAGCTTTTAATATATAGAAAACGATATTCATGATGCCAGTTCAAGTTTTAATAGCAATTATAACTTGGCTTATGTGCACAAAATAAAAATTCCCTTAAATAGGTGCAGATTTTCCTTGGTTGTGTGTACTATTAGCTTATATATGCCCAGAAATTACTTTTGTATTATCTTTTGTTGATCTTGCAGAAGACCTGAATGCCTGGACAGATGGCCATTAACAGCAAAATTAAGTAAAGCTGTGAAGAAAAAATACAGTAAGTTAGTATTTGTCTTCCATTTGCTAGAATTGCTGTGTTTTATTAAGGAAATCTAGCACTTCTCTTCTTGATGAGCCAATTTAATTTTTTTAATTGCTTACATTTGTATAAAACCCCCGATTAACAAGTAATAGAAGCATGGAACTTTTAGAATTGCAGATTGTGAAACTCCTGTTCTTGTTTTACTGGAAACCTGTCTCTTCGATTTCAATCACAAGTGAAATGGATTTGGTTTCAGCCTCAAGTAATTTTCTACATCAGGCAGTTGGGGAAGAGCTAATGACTAGCTTTTATTCACAGGAAGCTTTTTGGTGAGAGTTCAGACACAAGCAGCATTTAGCTGTATTTTGAAGCTTCCATTTTGAGGGGCTTATTTAATAGATACTGTTTGCTAAGTCTGTTTGTAATGTAGGAAACTAAGCAAAGATCTGAAGAAGTTAAAAGTGCTTGATATCTAAAAAGCCATTGTGAAGGTGCAAGCTTTTTAAATTTACTGTTGGTATATGAACATTGTAAATGCACTTGAGAGACACATTTTCATTAACCTCCCGTTAATGAAAATGACGAAAATC